>QTSX02005828.1:0-190683 GCA_014839935.2 Entomophthora muscae
CACATTTGTTTGCTGTATTTTGTCTTTTGCTAGTTGAGTTATCTGCTCAAGGGATTCAAAATTTGCCAATTTAAATAAACCAAAAAAGTCAAATTAAATGGTTGATTTTATTAAATATTTTAATTTTCACTCAGCTGAGTTGCCCGCAAAAAAGTGATTTGAAATTTGGACCAAAGATTTGGCAATCCTGCACTTTTATGTTTAGGTTCTGAATTTACAGTAGTAACAAGGGGTATATCTATGTTGGGAAACTCTTCATGGAAATAATAGCTTAAAACTCTATATAAACTTTCTCTAAAATTTAGATTTGTCAGCATTGCAACAGTTTTGCTGGCTGCCTATCTCCATGATGTTTAAAATCTGTATTTAAGAAAATAAAAGTAGTCACATTAATCTGTAAAGAAATTTTTATAAAAATATAAGTTAGAAATTTAAGTTTTGGTTTTTACTAAAAGGTGAAAATTTAACTTTGAAGTTGAAATTCCAAACAAATCCTTGAAGTAAAAGGTATTTCAAAAAAATATAAAAGTAATTTAAGCAACTAATACTCTCTAAATCTTCAAATTTATAAAAATAAATTTAACCTGTGGCAAGGGGAAACTTAGAATTTTGGCTTAGGCCTACTCTTCAAAGTAATCTTTATTTATATAGAAATAGCAGGAATTGTTGCAACTGCAATAAAGGAGATAAAAGTAAAGGAACATGGAGTAGTTTCAGTGTTTGAAACCGTAGCAAACTGCTATAACAGCTTGAAAAGAATAGAAGTAAGTTGTGTGCTTAGTAAGCATAACAGTGTATAGTGCTTACGTCAAAGCAAAAGCAAGTAAAAAAACAAGGTAAATTGAATTTGAAAATCAACTGCTGACTATTTAAAATCCTCAATAAATACTAAATAAATTAAAAATAATTAAAGTTGATTAAAATCAAACCTGAAGCATGACATTAACCAATGCAATTGATCATATTATATTTAATTAATCTCAATAAGTAGTATGCAATTACACATTAAGTTGGGTGAATGATCAAAGTTCCACAGCACCAGCAACAATAATCATTGATGCTGAGGTGTCAGGAATGAAAAATTGCCACCCCGGAAAACTAGGCCCAAGAGCAAGATTTGAACCCCAACCCTATACCCCTGTGGGCTGCGGGCCTGCGTTTTTCAATGGTTGAACCCTCACAAGACAAGGACAAAAGAGATTGTCCAAACAATGATGCCAGCCAAACCCAGGCAATCACCCTGCCAAATAAGGGTTTAATCAAGGCACCTAATGGAGGTGACAAAACACCAACCATCAGTTTCATGAGTTTGAAGACTACACTAGTGTCTAATCAAGAGTCATCCTTAGGAAGAGGCACAGTCCTGTGGCCTGACCCCACAACCACAACCATAGGGCCAGAAAATCAAGTTAACAACTTGAAAATCTGGCCAATGAAAGAACTTCCGGCCTAGGTGCCATTTTGCCGCCCTTGAACCCAAGCACCCAGATCACTTGGGCCCACTTTCCCCAATGCCTTGATGAGTCCCCAATAGAAATTTTTAAGTTTGGAGGTGGGGTGCTATATAGACCCAAGGACCCTGCGCTCAAAACTTATTGCCATTTTTAAATAAAGGTTATGTTGATTTGGCTGACACAGCTACTGCCTTGTTTTGTATTTGCAATCTACTAAACTAGTACAAGATCCTCTGGTCCTCCTGCCACTCTGCCTGCAGATTTCTGTCCTCCTGGTTCTCATGTTAGTCCTGTTTATTTCACCAAGTATTCTCTAAAGCCCAAGTATAAGGATTACACCCTGTAGAAGATCCTTGAACTAGATCCTTTGGCCCGCATACAATCTTCAATTAGATATAACTTCCAGGGGCCCTGGATTTTATCATCACCTAAGTTTTTCAGGGGGAATTCAATTACCTGCCTACCTACAACCTCAGTATGGAACCACCAGTGACCCCTAAGCCAATACCAGCTTCCTCACCTGATCTCTCAGCCAACCACACAGGCAAACTATTTGGGATTGTGTACATCACTCTCACTGGGGTGATTGGCACCATAATCCCAGCCGCCAACCCATGGTACTGGGTGTGGAAGTCTTTTTCCTACCTTTTCAAGTTAGCTCCTCTCTTGTGATGGGCTTTACCCACTAAAAACCCAGCCCAAGTGATCCTAGAAAACAACAGGCCAGCTTCCTGAGATTAGATCCCTGACATGAGGTGTCAGCACAATTAATTTAAGCACTGAGATGTTGAGTTTGGATTTGTCCTAAATTTGACTTCTGGGCTTAATTGGACTGATCAAATAATTGGCTTATCAAACCAGAAAATGCTAAACCAATAATAGAGCACCTGAAAATGGCAAGAGAATTAATATTCTGAGAGCCCAAATATGAAAGCCTTCATGACTTATTTAGGATCACTAATAGCCATGCTAGAAGAGAGTTTTTGTACTAGTTAAAGTTTATTGTGTATGTATCCTGAAATAGAAAGTTTGGCCTTTAGCTGCCACAGTGAGCTAAAATGTCCTAAAAGACATTTCTAGCTGCTGCTATGCACACAATACTAACCCCTATATAAGATGCTACTTGTAAACATCTGGGGATGGTTCTGATTCCTTCTTTTCTTACATATATAGGGTTAAAGAAATATAACAATTTCTCATATCAATTCTAAGTGGTTGATGCCCTGTGAATTCTCACATTTAGGTATATTGCAAGAGCATGTGCCCCTAGGCAATGTAGATTTTTGTCAAAGCTCCTGGAAGTAACCGGGTTTAACAGATACATTCTGGAACAATCACAATCTATTCTACTTATTGCATCATGCAGTTTTGTTTGTAGTTTGGAATGTGTTGTCTAATGTTTGATTTAATTTCATATTATGTACAAGTTCTACTACATATCTTGTTTGGCATTTTGTCATTCCATCAAAAATGTCCAAACTATTTACTGTCTGGAACTTTCCAGACTTGAATTTTGTTTAAGTTTGAGTTCATTTTGCTAAAATATGAGTTTATTTTGCTTAGTGCCACAGCTTTAAACTACTGTAGAGTACTTTTATGAATATATATAATTTTGAATAGCTCAATATAATAGTTTTGTCCATTTAAACTCTTTTAAAGCCTGAGTATTCTTGTTTATGAATTGAACTATTAAAGAGGTAAATGCTTGGCTTTGATCTTTATGTAACGCCACAAAGAAAATATTTAGCATAGCTAATGCCAGAGCCAAAGTTTTGTTGATTTCCGCCTTCAATTGTACAGTAGTTTTTTAAGCTGGGGTGACAAGCAAAATTGAGTCATCTGTAAGCAAGATGGATTCAGATTAAAACAAAATCAACTCAGACCAGAACAAAATTAATCAGAATGAATTTATATTGAATTACAATAGATTCAGGTTAAATTCTATTTTTCTCTGAGATGATTTGATTTTGTTCAAAGTTGAGCTCATCTTGCTTACAAATGACTCAATTTTTCTTGTTGCCCTAGCTTCAAAAACTACTGTATAAGAGCTCACACTTTGATTGGTGATACTAGGCCTGACCTGGATCAGAAATTTAATTCACTTTACGCCAATCAACTCCAAAATGAGAGAGCTAAATTTAAAAGAGAGATAGGAAATTATAATTGGCTTTATGAACCCAAATTTAATGCATCATTACCCAGCCAGCTATCATCAGGGAGCTCAACAAAAAATAAGCATGGGGCCCTCTGATTAAACCCAGGATTAAAGTTTTAATGAAAGACTATCCAGCCAATAATTTGGAAAAAAATGATGGCTGAGACAAGTGTGAAACTTTTGGATTGGCTCCAGAATCAAGAGTTTAATACACGTATTCTCAGCCAACCATCAGAAATAAAGTGTATGACACAGGCAAGCACAAAGCTCTTTAATTGATTGCAACTACAACCAGAATAGTCTCAATCATCATGAAGTCTAAACCTTGAACCAAAATCTGATCAAAAGCTAGAAAAGATTTTAAATAGTTATCAGTGACAAATTAAACTCAAAAGAATCAATTGAACAATTAAATGTCAAGGACTCTAAAGCTGGAATACATCAGGAAAAAAAGTCAACTCCGTCTCAGAATATATTGGGGAAGAAAAGAAGACCACTTATTGTTGGCATTATGCTGCAATAACCCCATGCACTTGAATAGTGCCTATACTATAAGAAGATGATATTAGTATTATTTTATATTCTTATTATTTAATATCAAATCATCTTCACTTTGATTGAGATTTCATCCAGTTTATAGTTTCATATCATTTTAAGCTAAAACAAAATATCTTTCTGGAGGTGTCAGGAATATTCCTGACATCAACCATATTTTGGTAAAAACTTCAAGTTGGGAAAAAGTAGTAAATACTAAGCCAAGAAATGCACAATTTGACTTGGATTTCCCCCCATTAAATGGGGAAAATAAAATTCAAGTAAAGTAAAGTCAAAATAGGACTTGGTGAATACCAGAATAATTTAACATCTGGGCAGGTGCCTGCCACACCCGCCAGCCTCCCACCGCCCAGCCAGGCCAGCTGCCTGCCCACTTGCTTGCCCCCCCCCCCAAGTCTCAGCCAACTGCCAGCCACCCACCTGGGCCCCAGTCCCCACCCCCAGCTAACCAGAAGTTCCCATCCATCACAGCCAATCAGAAAAGTCCCTGATGAAAGAGAAAAAATTGGAGAACACTTCCTGCCCATCAGAAGAGGGACAAAATTCAGTTTCAAATGTGAGTAACAATTCTGCCCATAACCAATGGGATTCTGAACTCCAGGTCACATGATTGAGTCCAGACCTCAACCAAACCATGTCTTCAAAGGTAAAAATAAATCCTGGAAGCCCCATGAGTTGTCACCACCACCTGACCCCAGGTCCAGAAGGAATCATTGGTCCCAGCCAAGAATGGCCAAATCCACAACAGATTGCCAAAGAACACGGGCTTGGCCATCTTTTCAAACCCCAATTACCAATCCCATCAACCAAACTCTTGGGTTTTCCCATCCCATGTTTTCATTCCCACTTGCAAAACTTTTCAAGTGGGGGACACTATAAATAAAGGATCAATCTCTCAATGATGGCTTGTGCTATTATTGAGTTCAATACCCTCAATAAAGCTATTTTTCAACTCTCAATCTCCAAGGTCAACTCTTAGTTTGATTACCCCCACCTATCACCTCTAATCCAGGGAAGATGAATCACCTCATCTTCACAGCTATGCTCACAGCTTGCCTTGGGATTGGAGGATATCAGCAGGAACTAGGGACCTTTGCCAGAAGGGTTAGGGAGGAACTACCACTATGATACTGGATAGCTCAACTCTTCTCACACTGGTTCTTGGCCTCCTCTTGTATTGCCTCACTCTACCATCTTCATTGCAGTGTATACCTCCCTGTACTATGTGCTGACCTACTTTGCAGGAAGCTTTGGGAGATACAACCTGCATGCCAAAGTATTCCGGTGGTTGATGACCATTTACCCAATCATTACCGCCTTGACTGGGTTCCAGTTCTCCAATCTCCAGCCATATCTTCTTCAAGTATTACTGACAATGTCTGGGTATTACAGGAGGTGGATATTAAATACCAAGTTGAGCCTAAGCCCTTGAAGACTGAAAAATCTAGCTGTAGCCTATTAGATACCCATGGATGACATCTTTTCAATATATTAAGTACTTTTGTACCAATTATTATCTAGCTGATCCTTGTCTCCTGACAAAAATGATGACTCTTAACCTGACCTTAGTAAAAACCTTTCTAATTTACTATAGCAAGTATGTACTTGCTTATTTTACTGTATCAGGCCTTGCCAAACAGGTGGTTCCTCATATATGAAGCCTTAGGCCACTGCTATCAGCTATGTCATGAGGCTTGCCTCTGTCATGTGTATGGCTTTTCTATCATGTACCTCCTTTCCTGCACCTGAAAAACACCACCACAGATTGACAGGCCATATAAATTAACTATAAGAGTAGCTGATATCATTTTGCTTTTAATCTTTTAATGGTTGAAGGCTAGACCAAAATAAATTATTTTTGTGAAAGTATATCTTTCTTTATTCTTGGGGCTTCCTGTTGATTGATATTCAAGTCTCTGCTCATATGCGATGTTTTATACTAATGCTTTAGTTTCTGTACTAGGCTGGGGTTTTGATCAAGGATAGTTGATTTTTATCTCAACGGCTTTGAAAACCACTGTACAGGTTTAGCAGCAGTTGGCTTATTGAGATATTAGTGCTTCTAAAAAGATATCAAAACTGGCTCAACCCTATCCCTTATGGTTTTAATAGATCCTGCAATTTTCTGGGCAGTTTAAGAAGGATTCCCGGAAATGCAGCCAAAGTTGAAACCTAAATGTCAGTTGCCATACATAAGCCTGATATATGTATTGTTTATAGCAATATTTTTCTAAATAAATAAACATAGCTTATTGAAAACATGTGAGATGGGGTTCTTTATCTTAGTATCATTTTGATTCAATTAAACATATCAGTATATCCTTGCTGGGTTAGGACATTTACCAAGCTTGGAATGACACACTTCTTTTTTTGGCTGCTACAATCCTCAATACACCTCACAAGTCTAGCTTGCAGTCATATAGATGGCACTAAAATGATTTGGATATATTTATAAGAAGTATAGATGCTATGTACTTATCAATCCCCTAGTTATAAATTCTAGAAGTAAGAGAATACATTTTGAAGACCTACACTTCATGTCTTGACAGGTATTCTTTTAAAAAGGTTGTATATATGTTAAGCTGTATATGGAACATTAGGCGAGAAAATTTAATTTTGATAATTGCATGGGTTAAAAGTTGAAATGCTGTCCTTGAATAGTTTAAGCTCAAGTTTCAAAAAGAAACCTCTGGAATTCAGACCAAGGTATTCCATACCGAGCTAAATGATGAGGTTGATTAGCAGGGAGTATTCCGTTATTATTGCTTTCATTTTTATGGTAGAAACTTAGCTTATACCCAGTATGTGATTTTGAGGTGCTTTCGCTTCAACTCTTTATTAAGCCGATTGATTGTCTGAGTCTTTTAAAAATGAATCAAGTTGGAAATGTTTGACTTTTACTTCTAGGCTAACAATCCCTTTTGTCTGTGCGCCCCTAAAATCTTGCATAAATTATGGTTGAGAAGTAAGGATCTGTATGTTGACAAACCCCCAGCAATCTATGATTCTACTACTCGTTATTTATGATTTTTATTGCGTGTAAAGAGCTTTAGTGTTTTAACCCAAAGTTACAATTTTACTACTTTATTATCTGTAAGCTGTTATAGTTGTGGGTAGGGCTGCTTCGGCCAAGCCCCGGGCAGCCGCGGCCAGTTTCTAGCTCTGAGTCACTCATATCAAAGATTTATTTAAAATCTTTTAAATATACAGTATTTCCGTTTTGATTGTACCTGCCCAGAGCCGAAAGCTGGCCGGGGCTGAGCCGAAGCATCCCTATATAGAAGTCCTGTGTTTGCCGATGATGATTTGGTTGCTTTGGTGTCAAGGAATCTTCATGTCGATAGTATTTGGACAGGTAGCGCTTTAAGTTACTTTTCCTATTTATACTTTGCTAGAGTAGGTTCCGTAACTTACTTACTAGCAGTTTTAAGGCCAAATTCTTTACTATTAAGAGTAGTAGGAGTAATATGTCCGATAAAGGGAGCAATGATGCGGAAGAAGCACCAGAGGTACTGAAGCTAAATATAATGGCTGCATCTACCTTGTTTTTTAAGAAGAGGGCTAATTCATTGCCTCCTAGTATATAGGGTTTATGGAAACGACTCTTTCATACAGGCAGGCTCTTCATAGATACAAAAGCTTCCCAAGTCAATCAGTTTCCAAAACGATCGCATCTGGGGCTAAAAAGTTAGAAGCTGAAAAATGTAGATCTTGAACCTAAAGCAAAAAGGTGCCTTTCTGAATTGAAGGTAAATTGTTACCTGAGATTTGGACTTGCTAGAAATGCCCCTACTAGCTTCAACATGTAGTTCAATAAGCTGAAGTTTTATGGTAGAACAAGGATTCACAAGATATTCAAAGCTCCAAGCCTGCTGCTAAATCAAAAAAACCTTCATTTATCGAAAAAGCACGCAAAAAAGCAAACGAGGTAATTTTAAGTAACCTTAGTCTTGCTGTTTAAAACTAAAAGGCATCTTGCAGTTTGCCATTTTATTGTTCTTCTTTTTAGCAAGTGATTTTTAACTTCTCAACCAAAAGTAAAATGTTTCTCCATTGATAATACTGAAACAGTTATATGTTACTTTTAAGCACCTGCTTGGTTTTGCAGCATCTTTAATAACATCAATGCTCATATTTTACCTAATTTTTTAAAGTTCAAGCTGGTTGAAGCTCTCGATGAAAAACGCAAGGTAAGCATGATTGCTAGTTTAACAGAAAATAATGTTTATGTTCTAGCTAATAGAAACCGATTTAAAGACCACTCGCTATATTTTATCTTTGGATGAGCTTGATGCTGTCTATCCTGGCCAAGGGTTGGTGCTTATTGATAGAGTTTAACTTTAAATAGGGAAAGTTGTGAAAACAAGCTGAAGCTTATGCTTCAAGATTCTCCTGGGCTAGCACCGCCTCCTTCTCAGTAAACTTATATCTTGTCCTGATACTAATATTCTTAGATTAATTGCTATGGATTGTGAGATGGTTGGATCAGGCCCCAAAGGCAGTATCAGCAAGCTGGGGAGAGTCAGTTTAGTAGATTACTATGGGAATGTTATCTATGATACCTTTGTTTTTCAAAAGGATGTGACTGATTACCGCACTTGGATTTCTGGTATTGAGGCAAAAGATTTAAAGAATGGTGAGTGTTTGCATTTATATTTATTAACAAAATAGCACCTTCATTTTCAGATGTACAACAAAAAGTAAAAGAACACCTTCAGGGCCACAGTGTTGTGGGACATTCTCTCATGTGTGACTTTGAGGTATTATTAATTGTTACTTTATCTTATTTCTATCTAGGCACTCAAACTACCTAAGTCAGACTTTAAAACTCATGACTTAAAGGCTGCTCATACATGGCTAGGAATTCCAGACAAATCATCCATCAGCCTAAGAATACTGACTTTCAACCTTCTGGGGCTCAAAATCCAAACAAACAATCATTCTTCTGTAACTTAGTTTGTATGAATAACTCATGTAATTATTAGATTATTGATGCTCAGGCTTCTATGGCTGTTTATCGGAAACTTCTTAGTAGAGGAGCAGCTTTGCCAAAATGGAAACCTCGTTTACAATCGTGATCCAGCCATCACTTCTTTCTTAATCAGCCATAAATATTTTGGCTCAACATGGTAATAATTGATCACCTGAAAGAAGTAAGGCAATCTTTATTCAGGATGTTTATTAGGTGAAAGCTTAACTAAGTATTTATCTCTTGATAGATTTAATATATATATCTGTATAATAGGAATTATCATACAAGCCTTTTTACTCCTTTCAGTTAGCTCAAATTGAGATCAGGAAGATCACAGCAATTGTGATCACAAATGTACAGATGCTTTTTATAAATCAGATTGTAATACAAGAAATTAGGCAGATTTTTCAGGGACCTTCTTTGACCACCACAAACAAGCGTGGTGTGGTGGGCGGGATGCCATAAAAGGGCAAAGTGGGTGTAGCTCAGCTTTGCCCTTTTACAGCATCCCGCCTAGGTATGCGTCCAGGTATCCTAGTTGAGTCACGTTTTTTTGTTATTTAAATCAGTGGCCTTTTAAAACTATTTTGTTAAACTCTAGTTGGTAAAAGAAAAGCTGTGTCAGGCAGGCTGCCAGAAGAGCAAAGCTGTGCTATGCTCAGCTTCACTCTTTTACAGCAGCCCACTGATATGTGTTTCCAGTTATAGCTGGTAAAAACTATGATCAAAGAGGGGTGTGAAGTTTATATCTTTTGGAGTTCAAATTTTTTGGCTTTTTAATTATCTTTATCATAAATCTTTTTAATGAACCCCAGAGGTGATGGCAGCCTGCTAGTATGCGTTCCTGGTCTCATGCCTAGTAAAAACCTGGTTAAAGATGCAGCCTCATTATGGTTTCTGGTAACAATTATTTAGATTTGTCAATGAAAAATAAGAGAAATCAATGAATATATAAAGTTGAGCGGTGAGCAGGCTACCAAAAGAAAAAAGCTATTCTAACTCAGCCCTATTATTCACAGCTTCACACTGTTATCTTTATCTTCTTCTCTAGCAGAAATACCTTTTTGATAGTTCAGTATATCTTTTTTAAATTTATTTACCATTCTGGTTGTTAAAAGATGTTTTAATGATATCTAAAGTATTTTTTAATATAAAATTGATAGCTTAGTTATGATTGCTACTTTTCATTGTAGAAGTATGGGTATATGCTTTGTAAATACTCTTTTATACTATTATCCAGGCTTTATTAGAGGTTTTTACCTTTTATTATGCATTATATTTTGACATTTAAGAGACTGGAGAATAATTAAAGTACTTTTAAGAGCTGTTGAGATACACAGACAAACTCAAACATAGAACACCAAGTTTTCTCACATAAAAAATCAACAATTTATACATGTTAACAATAACACTAATACCCTTAAGATTTTTTTGTGCATGGTTTCTGTGCGCTCAGCACTTAGTTTAGGTTGTCTACCTCAACAGCTCTGAAAAGTACTATATTTTTATCCACATAGTGAAACTACAGCTCTTTTAAATTCTTTATTTTTAGTATATATTTTGAATTCCAATGGGCATTACAATACCCATGTTAATAAAGATCAAATACATGTTATAAAAAGCCCTTTTGTTCCCAAACAATTATTTTGTAGTTTATAGGCTTAATATATTATTTTACTAGTACGCCTTTTTACTAAGATACAGTCTTTAGTTGTTGGTGACTGCATATTTTAATTATTAATATATTGATCTCAATTTCTTTTTAAATTTATGTTAATTCTATGTGGTACTCCAATTTTCGATATCATTATTTCCTATTTTTGATTAGATAGTGTCTGATTTTGTAGATATTTTTAGTTATCTAATGTGATATTATTTCAGCTTCATAGCATTTGATTTGATTGCATTTTATTTTTGTGGGTTAGTACCCTCTAGTAAGTTATATTGCTTTTGATTTTAGTAGAAAACATCATAAAATGAAACTACTGTAATACAGTAGTTTTAAAAGCTATGGCGACAAGCGAAATGGACTCAGATTTAAACAAAATGATTTCAGATTTAAACAAAATCCAAGTTGCGCGAGATTCAGGATTCAATTAATTTAAATATTTTTGGTTAATAAATGAACTGTCAAACCAAAAACATAATTTCACTCCCCCATTATACAAAATTATATCAAACATCAAGTGGTGTAGTTCAAACCACAAACAAAATGAACTGACACAACAAGTGAAATGGATGGATGCTATTCCGGAGTATATTATAATCCAATCAGGATTCATATGAGACACCAACAGAAGGACCAAAATGAAACAAAATCTGAGCAATCTAGAAGCAAGAATACACAAACACAAAACAAAATGAACTCACACAAGATGTGCAGTGTGAGCAGCCTAAAATAGAAAAATAACAGTATAACTGTCAGGAAGCCAGTCGTAAGTAGGGGCCTTGGGCGGTTTGGGATGAGGTACGGCCGAGCCGGCGGGTAGGGCCCACCACAGAATGGGTGCTAACTTGATAATATAAGATACAGATCGCCCGAGTAAGGACCAAGGTCTGGAGTTGGGGACCATGGAATCTACTAATCCTTTCAAAGTAATGTAGAGTACTCCAAACAGTTGGGTAGAGGTGGTCTCAGCTGCGGTGGTGGGTTCCAACAGGCGGTCTGGTTGTGGTGTTAAAGGGGGAGTAATAGGAACAAAGTAGGCAGGCAGGTAATTGTACTTGTCTTTGAACAGTAAGGGCGGAATCTCAACCCTTTTTCCTTTGCGTCCTATGTACTCGGTACTTCTAGTCCTTGCCAAAGGGTCGGCAATGAGGATGGTTTCCAAGTCGTACTCTGAACAGGCTGGGTTGGGGGGTATTCAGTAAAATGCACAGGTCCAAAGGGGGCTCCAGGGGGACGGTATAATGCCTGGGACAATTTGGCAGGTTGGTCTTGGGAAAGGGCGGCGGCCTGGCGGTCAACTTGGCTGGAATTAAGATGGAAGATCACTAAGACTAGATAGGGTAAGATTTGTTCAAACCAAAGGTTTATAAAACTTTATTATCAAAAATGACAATGTGGTCTTCACCATACCACCAGGTTTTTTATACCATGGGGTTTTGCTCCTTTGATTTTTGCAGGATTCAGGTTCACAGACAAGGTGCTGGCGGGACGTGGGTCTTGGCTTGGGGCCCCAAGGGCGGCAGATCCAGGTTGTGCCTGTTCTGGCAAATTGGAAAGGCAATGCTTTGTTTTGCTGCCACTGTTCACTATGTCACCTGAGTAATCCAATTGTACTACCCCTTCTGGGTGGCATGCCGGCAGGTTGTTGGCAGAGTTGAGAATAGGGTTTGTTTTAACTTCTTTAAGGCAAGCTGTAACTGCTGCGTAGGTTTGGGTCTTTGGTGGCTCCAGGTTAGCATCAATCTGATGACCATTTGGGAAATCATCCTTGGGAGATTGGTGGGTCTTGGAGTAACTTGTCAACTCGAGTACGCAATTTAGCAAGTTGGCGGTCCCCCGTCCACTTTGTGTGACTCGAGTCGTCTTTGGAGGGTCCTTTGTAGTAGGCCGGCAGAACGCGGAGTAATTCACCTATTTGAGCCCATCTCTTAACGGATTGGCGGGTCCTGGACTGGTCTGGAGGGTTGGATCTGCTTTCTGGGAACCAGGGTTTAACTCTTGGGTTTTCAATACAAGTATTGAAATGTCATTCATGACATCATCCCCTTCCTTCCCAGGGGTCCCTTCTTTCCTGGCCTTCTTCTCAAGGTATTGTTGGATTGCTAGTTGGGCGTTGGGTAGGTTGATTAATGGCTCCCAGGTGCTTTCCTCAGGTGGGTATCCCTTCCACTTGACGTAGTACTGGAGGGTTTTATAGTGGGTACGGTCTCCATGAATATATTCAACTTTGTATTCTTCAGAGCGTCCTACTTGGATGGGAGGGGGTTCAGTCTTGAGTTTCTGGTGGGGGAGTGAGTTCCCCTCTTTCTTGAATAGAAGCGCGCGGTGGAAGACGTTGTGTATTTTCCATGAGGGGGGTAATTCTAGTTCAAATGCTACTTCACCCACTAGTTTGGTGATCTTGTAGGGGCCACTTCTTCTGTGGGCTAACTTCTGACAGGGAAC
This sequence comes from Entomophthora muscae, assembly GCA_014839935.2. Classification (NCBI taxonomy): domain Eukaryota; kingdom Fungi; phylum Entomophthoromycota; class Entomophthoromycetes; order Entomophthorales; family Entomophthoraceae; genus Entomophthora; species Entomophthora muscae. The sequence continues at coordinate 13,251 of QTSX02005828.1, forward strand.
AGTCAGAGGCATGTTTTGAGAGTCCAGATAGACTTTGTCCCCTAACTTCAATGGTTTCCCAGGAATTCTCTTTTTGTTGGCAAAAGCCTTATAAGTCTGGACAGCACGGGTCAGATTCTTAAGACAGGTTTGTTGGGTGTCGTGTATCTGTCCAATCCAGGCTCGTCCTGACGGGTTTATTTCCTTACTGCCAATACTGGGATCCCAAGATGGGTCAAATCCATAATTGGCTTTGAAGGGGGACATTCCCGTGGAGGCATGGTCTTTACTGTTGTAGGCATACTGTGCCATGGGTAGCATCTTGGCCCAGTTATCCTGGTTGATGTTGGCATAGCATTATAGGTATTGTTCAAGTATTTGGTTCACACATTCAGTCTGGCTGTTGGTCTGTGGGTGGTAGGAGGTTGATACACAGCGCTTTACCCCCAAGTCCTTCATCACCTGAGTCCAGTATTTGGAGGTTAATTGTGGTCCTCTATCAGTGATGATTTCTGACAGAGTGCCGTGTTGAGTTAGGATGTGGTCGTGGAAATGTCTAGATGTCTCCGCAGTGGTGCAGTGAGTGGTGGTAGGGACAAAATAGGACATCTTAGTAAACCTATCTACCATGACCAGGATGGCGTTAAACGTATTGGAGAGGGGCAGTTCTACAATATAGTCCATTGAAACAAACTGCCAGGGCCCCGCGGGTATGTCTAGCGGTCTTAGCAGGCCTTCAGGTTTGGATCTACGGGTTTTGGTTCTTCCACATGTCTCACAGCCTTCAATGTAGGCGGCCACATCTTTGTCCAGTCGGGGCCAAGCGTAATTCTTCTTGATTCCTCGGAGTGTCTTGAGTCTGCTAGGGTGGCTGGCCATCTCTGAGTTGTGATAGTCAATGAGTACTTTGGTCCTTGTTTCACCTTCTGGTACATAGATCCAGTTGTGTAATAGCAAGGTGGATCCTTTCAGCAAGAATCCTTTCTTGTGGTGGCGGCTTTCTGGATCTGAGGTCAAGTCAGCAACAAGGTCCGTTGAGTATTTGTCTTGTTTCTGCGCCTCAATTACGTCAGGTTTGTGGGCCATGATTTTCATGTACATCAGTTGGATGCCTAGGCTGGCCGGGTCAAGGAGTACATGTGTGTTGTGGTCCTTAGTTTCTGTAGAGGAAGGAATCAGATCAGCTCTTCTACTCAGGGCGTTAGGTACCACGTTCACCTTCCCAGGCTTATAGTCAATGGTCAAGGTATAGTCAGCCAGTTCCAAGGCCCATCTGGCCTGCCTCTGGTTTAGCTGTCTGGGTTTAAAGAAGTAAACCAAGTTCTTGTGGTCAGTTAAGACTTTTACTGGAAATTTGGCACCACATAGATACCAGCGCCAATGTTTCAGGGTCTTCATTATTGCAAGCATCTCCTTGTTGTAGATTGGGTAGTTTCCTTCAGCAGGCAGCATCTTCTTGGAGTAATATGCTACAGGATGTAGCATACCATCCCCTCCTTCCTGAAGAAGGACCCCACCCACCGCAAATTTGGATGTGTTGGTTTCCAGTACAAATGGCTTGGATGGGTCAGGCATGGCCAGGACGGGGGCAGAGGTGAAAGCAAGCTTCAGGGCCTCAAATGCTGACGTGCACTCATCAGTCCAAGCAAAGGAAACCTTGTCTGAGCAAAGGCAGGTCAGGGGTAAGGTTATCAGAGAAAATTTTTGGATGAAATCCCTGCAATAATTTGCCAGGCCCAAAAAACTTCTCACATCTTTCCTGCATTTGGGCACCGGCCAAGATGTTACTGCTTCTACTTTGTCCTGTGCCATGGCAAACCCGCCGGTCTTCACAACGTATCCCAGGAACTCAACTTCAGACTGGAAGAATTCATACTTTTTAAGCTTAGCATGTAAGTTTGCCTGGGAGAGTTTTTCTAGTATAAGGTCCAGGTGGCGCAGGTGTTCCTCGTGGGTCTTGCTGTAGATGAGGATGTTGTCAAGGTAGGCCACGCAGAACTGGTCAAGGTATTCACCCAATACTGTGTTTATCATGCGCTGGAAGGTGCTGGGGGCGTTGCATAGTCCAAATGGCATCACCAGGTATTTGTAGAGTCCATACCTGGTCTTGAACGCCGTTTTGTATTTGTCGCCCTCTTTGATTCGGATTTGGTTGAACACATCTCTTAGGTCAATTTTTGAGTACACCTGGGCTCCAGTTAGTACGTTGCAAAGGTCATTGGCGTTGGGGATGGGATAGTGGTTCTTCACAGTGATATCATTCAGCTTCTGGTAGTTCACGCAGGGGCGCATTCCGCCGTCCTTCTTCCCTACAAACAGCATTGGTGACAAGCACAGGGCCTTTGATACTTGGATGAAACCCTTTTTTGTCATATCCTCCAGGTAAGCTTTCAAGGCCACTTGTTCTCGGTGATTGCAACTATAGATGGGGCCATGGTGTGGTTGGGTACCTGGTAGTAGGTCTATAGCGTGGTTGTATATGGAGTGGCTGGGTAGTTTTGTGGCCTCTTCTTTGCTAAATACGTGGTCCCACTTTTGCAGGGGAGTAGGTAGTGTCCCAATGCTGGATTCCATCTTTATGGTTAAGAGTCTGTTGGTCGGGGTTCTGCCGGGACTCATACGGAACGGAATGGAGTCACAAGATTCAGGTCATCCTAAGGTGGCGGTCTGCTCACAAGAATTTAGAATCAGACCATGTCTGTCGGACCATGAGTCCCCCAGTACTAGAGGATGGGGCAATCCTGGCAAGAGGATCAAGGGAGTTGGGTACACATTCTGTCCAATTGTCAAGGGAAGTTCCTGTTTGCACTTGTAGCCAGTGTCCAGGGAACTGTTTCCCATGGTTACTTGTAGGCTGCACTCTGAAGCTGTTAGTCCTAGTTCCTTTGCCAGGTTGGCGTCAATGAAGCTTTCATTGGCTCCTGTGTCAATAAAGGCCTCTATCTGACGCTTGATTCCCATACAGTCTATGGTCACTTGGATGAATTTATAAGATTGTGTAGAGGTTTTTATTTGTGTCAAGGATACAGAAGGCGTATTCTTCTTAGGGCATGCTGTGGTTAGATGCCCGGCCTTGTGGCAGTAGAAACATAACCCATCTTGATAGAGGTGTTGTAACTTGTCAGGGGACATTCCAGGTCAATTGGGCGCCATGGCTCTGCCGGCTCAGGTAGGGTTCACGTTCTGTCCTTCTTGGTTTAGACTCAGGCCTTTGCATAGGGGCAGTAATTCCTCTAGGCTCAGTGTAGGTGGGTGGTGCTTCAACAGGTCTTTCATGGCTGAATTAACTCCCTTTCTGAAGATAATGGCAGATAATTTGTCTTCAAGTTGGGTGCGCGTTTTCAGTTTAAGAAACTCGTCAATATAGGCTTGGATAGGGTGGTTTGCTTGTTGGATCTCTAAAATAGAGTTCAGCGCGTAGTATCTGGTGTCTTGGTCATTGCCAGTGCTCATGAGTTCAGCTTCAAATTTTGAATAGTCAAGGCAAAATTCAACATCTTTAGCAGTGGCCTTCCCAAACCAATCCAGTGTGTCTCCTGATAGCATGGCGGCCACCCCCAAGTCTTTTGCGGTGTCACTGGGGTAGGCGTTGGTGTTGGTTTGGAAGTGGAGGTGGAGGACGGGCATGGCTTGGTGGGCTTCTTCTAAGGTGAGTTTGCCCATCTGGGGCATATCCACCTTGGTTGGGGTTTGGCTCACTATCACATTTTGCACTTGTGATGTGGCCGGGTTCTGGGGTTCTGCACCAGGTGCAGGGTCTTTCAATTCTTTGGCAAGTTGGTTCTTCATCCATGGGAGTATCAGGGAGGTAAGTGCCTTATGGGTGTAATAAGTGATTATCACAAAAAGGAGCATACAATTTGCCCCAAGTGTTAATAACATCTTGGGGCCCAGGTTACCGTGTTTGAAGAAGATTTTCATAATGTCAGGAAGCCAGTTGTAAGTAGGGGCCTTGGGCGGTTTGGGATGAGGTACGGCCAAGCCGGCGGGTAGGGCCCACCACAGAATGGGTGCTAACTTGATAATATAAGATACAGATTGCCCGAGTAAGGACCAAGGTCCGGAGTTGGGGACCATGGAATCTACCAATCCTGTCAAAGTAATGTAGAGTACTCCAAACAGTTGGGTAGAGGTGGTCTTGGCTGCGGTGGTGGGTTCCAACAGGCGGTCTGGTTGTGGTGTTAAAGGGGGAGTCATAGGAACAAAGTAGGCAGGCAGGTAATTGTACTTGTCTTTGAACAGTAAGGGCGGAATCTCAACCCTCTTTCCTTTGTGTCCTATGTACTTGGTACTTCTAGTCCTTGCCAAAGGGTCAGCAATGAGGATGGTTTCCAAGTTGTACTCTGAACAGGCTGGGTTGGGGGGTATTCAGTAAAATACACGGGTCCAAAGGGGGCTCCTGGGGGACGGTATAATGCCTGGGACAATTTGGCAGGTTGTTCTTGGGGAAGGGCAGCGGCCTGGCGGTCAACTTGACTGGAATTAAGATGGAAGATCACTAAGACTAGATAGGGTAAGATTTGTTTGAGCCAAAGGTTCATAAAACTTTATTATCAAAAATGACAATGTGGTCTTCACCATACCGCCAGGGTTTTTATACCATGGGGTTTTGCTCCTTCAATTTTTGCAGGATTCAGGTTTGCAGACAAGGTGCTGGCAGGATGTGGGTCTTGGCTTGGGGCCCCAAGGGTGGCAGATCCAGGTTGTGCCTGTTCTGGCAAATTGGAAAGGCAATGCTTTGTTTTGCTGCCACTGTTCACTATGTCACCTGAGTAATCCAATTGTACTACCCCTTCTGGGTGGCATGCCGGCAGGTTGTTGGCAGAGTTGAGAATAGGGTTTGTTTTAACCTCTTTAAGGCAAGCTGTAACCGCTGCGTAGGTTTGGGTCTTTGGTGGCTCCAGGTTAGCATCAATCTGATGACCATTTGGGGAATCATCCTTGGGAGATTGGTGGGTCTTGGAGTAACTTGTCAACTCTAGTACGCAATTTAGCAAGTTGGCAGTCCCCCGTCCACTTTGTGTGACTTGAGTTGTCTTTGGAGGGTCCTTTGTAGTAGGCCGGCAGAACGCAGAGCAATTCACTAATTTGAGCCCATCTCTTAACGGATTGGCGGGTCCTGGACTGGTCTGGAGGGTTGGATCCGCCTTCTGGGAACCAGGGTTCAACTCTTGGGTTTTCAGTACAAGTATTGAAATGTCATTCATGACAATAACAGCCAATCAACAGCTATCCAATTTAGGAACAGAGGCATTTTATTCATTTTCATGGCTCCAAATTTGTATAGAATGGTTTTGAGAACCTTTCAAATATGAGCTTGAGATTACAATAAAAATAAAACATTAAAATTTAAAATTTCTACTTTTAGTGATTTTATCCTAGGTTTTTTTACAATATGGTTTTCAATAGCAACATCTTCAACTGCGCCAGCAGCCAAGCCAGCAGCAGCCAAGCCAGCTTCAATGGAGGCAAGTCTCAGAACATGGAGGCACCTGTTTACACCCAAGCCTTTGAGGTGGGTAACAAGAAAGCCAACCTGTACCTGACCACCGACCAATATGGCTTTGACTTGTTTGAGAGTCACTTAGTGTCTAGCTCTTCCCCTGCTCCCGTACCCACCCCCATACAAGCTGCCCACCAACCAACCAATCAGGATGACAACCTTGATTTGGAACAACTTCCTGCTGCCAGCCAATGTGCCCCCCCTCAGCCAATCAGGCTTCAGCTCCCGCCGCCCAGCGCCCCAAGCAACAAATCATCACCGCCCAAATTCTCCAAGAAATTGTGGCATTGAATCTACAGGGTCTGTCATGGGATCAGATTGCCACCCAGTTGCAATTTACCCAAGCTGCTGTCATGCGGGAATTTAACAGCCTGATGAAAAGGGGGAATCGGATTGGGGCGGCCAAGAAGCCCAAGAAGGCCCAAGAGTCACAAATAACTGAGGCCTATCCAATAATGCTTGACCTCCTCCAGCGGGATCCCAAGCTCCCCTTAACCCAGGTCCGCAAACAGCTTGCGCACCATGGCATTTGGGTGTCTGAGTGCATGGTGCAGCTTTGGATGTATGGCAAAGTGGCTTCAATACGGGTTCTTACAAATTTTGCCGGCGACCAATGAAATGGTGCTGAGGATTCCCCATATGATCCTGAGATTGAGGCAACCCTGGTCTGATGCCTGACAAGTTTATCAGATGACATTATCCTTATCAGCTACTACAAGCTATCAATAGCTTTTGATGATTTTGGTGAGCAAAGGAAAGCCGCCACCCAAAAAGGAAGGAAGAAGCTCAAAAAGGGGACCTTCATTGGTGTGTTTCTGGCTGTTTTGGCCAAGGGTTTTGTCCATTATTGGACAAACACTGATTTTGTCAATGGGTACTCCTACGGCCCCACCCTCAGTGGATTGCTCAACTCCTGAGATGGCTCAAATTCAAAGTATCAGGGTTTCTTGAGCCACCAGATGGAGGGTAGCTCCACTGCCCTTGAGGCCATCAAGCAACGCAGGCACCAAGCCTCAGTCTACCCTGCCGGCCATGCAGACATCCATCTGGCTGATGTTGTCTTCTTTAATATTGGAAATATAGTCCAGGAGCGCCGCCCTCAGGCTTTTAACAATCTTTATCTTGGGGTCCTTGACCAGGAGTCTCTCTTTGGTCACTAACTGGTTGCTGACTTGTTTGCGCAAATGGTTTTCTATGTGAATATGGGCAACCAATCACGCAAAGATATGTGCCTCCTGCCCCGTGCCACAGCCACCTACCAGCCCATCTAGCCAATGACTGATGAGGAGTATAACAAGCGGTATATGGCAGCCATCACAATAAATCCTCCTGCCTCTACCTCTGCCACCAACACCCCCCACCCACAAACCCAACCTATCCAATCCCAGACCCCCCAGCCCAGCACTGCCTCTGTGTCTTCCTTCCTGCGCCATTCTGCCTACTAGGCATCACTCTTCCCCACCCCAATAAACCCCCCATCACCAAAATTTTTTTATTTATATTATCTTTTTTTGAATTTCAATTGTTCAGGTTCTCTTTGTTTATAGTTGGCTATATTCTTTATGTTCAGCTTATTTATATAAAATCATATATTTACTATGTTGTGTATCTAGATCCAGAACACGGTTATTTTTGGCGCTTGACATAGCCCCTTGTGAAAATATTAATAAAGATTTGGGAATCAATTTAATTTGAATTAGAAAATTATAGGTTAATTGTATTTAGATAAAGTTGTTACTGATCCAAATTCAAACCCTTAACAATAAACTTTAAGCCAATCAGGAGCCAAGTGATAAAGTGATTGTTGTGACATAAAGGGTCATTCAATAATTCTTTGATGCATGTGTGCTAATTAATATGATTGGCTGGTTGTTTTGCCATTGTGCGCCATTGCTGCTGTGGCAAGTTGTTGGTGGACTAGTGCTAACCCAGCAGCTGATTGGGCACTAGTCCATCAACAACTTGCCACAGCGGCAATGGTGCACAACAGTAAAACAACCAGCCAATCATATTAATTAGGACACATGCATCAAAGAATTGTCAAATGACCCTTTATGTCACAACAATCACTTTATCACTCAGCTCCTAATTGGCTTAAAGTTTATCATCAAGGGTTTGAATTTGGATCAGTAACAACTTTATCTAAATATCAATTAACCTATAATTTTCTAATTCAAATTAAATTGATCCCCAAATTGTTGCTAATATTTTCACAAGGGGCTATGTCAAGCGCCAAAAATAATATGGTAATCAAGGAAACAATGCCACACAAAGCAAACAACACATTAGAGATGAGCGTAAAACATATACACAATGGGTAAAAAATAGGATGATGTAGTAAATGGGAAAACAAACAGTAATAAACAAAGAGGCAAAAATATCAGAATAACACAGAGTTTATTGGGATGAAAGCTATAAAAAATATGGAAAGGTTATTAAAAAATCAAATGAGAGAATTGGAGAAGCTTCTGAAGGATCTCAACTTGGCAATTGCCAAAATCAAAGATATTGACTGCAAGGTCAAAGCCAAAGTGAAGTCTGCCGTCCTTGAAGGGGACAAAATAGACAAGGTGTCTGCAAAGGCCCTTATGACCAAAATACCAGACACCTCTGAGAAGACAATTGAGCGCCTACTCAACATTCAGAAGACAGTGGTTGAGGGCTTGCAATTCAATTCCTTTGCCCTCTCTGCGCCGTCTGTCTGGATGGACAACCTGGAGGTGTATGAACATCTCAAACCCGCCAAGCGTGCCAGGGCAGAGGATACAGAATTGCCTGTGCAACTGCTTGCGCCAAGAATGGCAAAGCCGGCTGAAGCCGCCGACAAGGAGGATACTTTAGAAGGTAACCTAATAATCATAATTAATACAAATTTCCAAATACTTACCTTTTTTTAGAAGATATTGATGGTGAACTCTGCCGGGTCCTGGTTCCTTTTGTCCCACCCACCTTCTACGCCAACTATGCCACTCATGTGGCCAAGCAATTGTATCTGTCCCCCCCTGTCCTGCGGGAGCTGGAGGACTGCATCCACGGGTCCCTTCCTATGTCCAGGGAGGCATTGGCTGGGCTTACACATGCCAAGGGGGCATCCAAGTGGGCAGTTACTGCCTACAAGGATGCCCAACTGGTCCGCCTGGACCCAGTTAACCTCAAAGGAGTTTACTGTGTAAACTCCATTGAGCTTGTTTGGGACGTCCTGGTGACGCTCCCATTCAAGAATATACCAGAGATGGGCTGGGCTCATGTGGCTGCTTGCTTCTGCTTCCCAGTGGAGCATACTATCTCTTACCTGCTGGAGAACTTTGGGCGTGCAGTGGGAAAATTGGCTGTTGCAGACACAACAGCCGTAAAGAAGACCAAGATCCTCCTGGCGGACTTTGGGCTGGCCTAGAGCGCTGATGAGACGGGGCTCCCCTTGGCAATGGATCTTACCTTTGCTAAAACCAAACACAAGAAAAAAATAAGCGCAGTATACAATAAGATGTGTGAGTTCACGGAAGCCTTTGCCCAGCAAAGGCTTCACTTGGTGGTTTACCTGGGCTAACTGTTTTTCTTTGGGATGGGTGCAAGCGTGGAGGATCTTGATGGGGTCCTCCTAGGGATTGACAAGGCCAGGCTCTCCCTGGATGGGAAAAAGGTCCCCCCCCAGGTACAACTCAGTGGACCATGTGATACAAGACGCCCTGGTCCTGGCTGGAATCTACAGGTTTGCAGCCCTGCCTGAGAAGCTGCTTCTTCACTCCCACCTAACCATTCTGCCTTTCACCAGCAGGCAGGAGTATTTTAACCAGGGTGTATCCACTGTCTACAGTGTGGCGGTGGAGGTTGTACACCACCTTCATCGTGGGGTGGGTACATACTGCCAAACCCACTACAGGTGCTCCTAATATATTCTATATTCCAATAAATTTATTTACACTTAGATTATTTTATTTAAAATAATTTTTATAATTCTTATTTTAACAAACAAGTTTTGCAAAATAAATCCCATAGAAGGTCTTAATAAAAGCATTATAATATATTTCAATAAAATCTACTTCTAACTTGTACACTTTAAATTTATCATTTTTAATTAGCTTTTTATATCTATTTGCCAAAAGTGATATTAATGGGTTGCGTAATCCATTATCAAACATTTGGGATACCCTTAGATGCCATAATAAAAATGATTATAAATAAATTACTTTTCTTTGTTGATGGTCCTTGTGATTGTGATTGCTGGCTTGGAAACATCTGAATATAAAATGATAATCAATAAATCTTGAATAGTAAATTAGAGAATAAAATAAATTTGGACACACTATGCCTTTAATTGATTGGCTGTTTAGCTAGGCACGCGGGGATGAACAAATCAGCATGGCCATAGAATTTGGCCACAGTCTCAGCTGGGAGGGTATGGATCCCAGTCTGCAGCAAATCAAAGAGGTCCTTGGTCCCAGTTGGGGTTCCTTGCTTGACAACTTGCTTGAGCTACTCAAAGACTTCCTTGATGGGATTTAGGAAGGGTGAATAGGCAGGGAGGAAGAGAAGGCGTAAATTTGCTATGGCCAATTGCTGGGGGCCCACTGCAATGCTTGTGTCAATCATTGGGAATTCTTCAAGAATATCTGCCACCTTGTGGAGACCAACATTGTCCAATACAATTACGTTGGTGAAGCCCAGGCTTGTGCGCCTCAGGTGCTCCTGGACTAATCAGAGAAATGATAGGAAGGTCCAGCTATTGTGGGAGCCTGGTATCATTTGGTACAGCTTGACCCCCTTTGGACCAAGGAGAGCCACCATTGAGTATGCTGTGATGCGGACTGCGGCACGCCAAGCCATCCTGTCATTGGAGCCTCTGGGGACATACCCATACTCATTGCGCATTGACGAGGCAAATGCTGATTTGTCAATATAATAGAATTTCATTGTCCCCTTGGCTTTGAGGGCAGTGTACGCCTCAGCGTAATTTTTCCAGGTCTTGATATTGGCTGGGCTGTTTCTGTTGTATGGAGATACCCTGAGCTTTTTCTAGGAAAAGCGCATCCCTTCACAGATGGTAGTAAAAGGAAATTAATGCCTCAACCCCAAAAGTAGATTTGACCATTGACTGTATATTTGCCAGTTCAAGATGGTGTCAAAACCGCAGGCTTTATCCGCCAGCAAGGTTCCAACCAAGCGGGTTTGTGACCCTCAACTTGATTACCCAGTCACTCAAAGCCAGACCAGGAAGTCAACTCGGATTACCAAATCAATCAACATAAACAAATGATGATCCCTCACGGTGGATACCTCAATTTGGCGCTTGAGTCATTAGCAGGATCAAGCCACCCCCTTTCCCATCCAGCTGTGTGATCACCAATCATGTTCCTGCTATCCATTGATTCATAATAGCTATATAATCACTATCTCACAATAAAGATTAGTATATATCCTCTAAATATTTTCCCCTTGTAACTCTGCTAAAACAGCACAGTTACAACATTGGTAGCACAGGTAGGTTCTCCATCCTACCTTATCTTGAAAAATTCTGCCTGTTTCCCGCACACGCCGCGGCCAACAAATCCTTGACAGAATTATGTCTGGCCTCCCGCCCAACTGGACTCTGTATACTCCTGGTACCAAGATACCTGATGGTTTTGTTCTCTACCAAAACACGGTGATCCCGCTACCTGCCTTCAACGCCCTGTCTGCCCTAGGATTCTTTCAGGCACCCTCATCAACGCCACAACCAGCTGACAAGACCACCATGCCCACCTATGTTGCACAAAGACTTTGCAGCGCCACCTTGGAACCCTTTGCGGGGGCCAACAACAACAATGCTGCCGCATGGATTCAGTCCGCCCAAAGCAAGTTGGCTCAGATGGAGTGCCCACAGCAGTTTTGGATTGCAGAGATTTCCATTTGTCTGACCCATGACGCTGGCACCTGGTGTGACAAATGGCACAAAGAGCACACAGACAAGAACTGGGACACCTTCAAACAGGATTTCTTGGCAAGGTTTGTGCTCAAGGATACAGCTCTCATGATCATACGCCAAGTAAAGAACCTGACTCAGACAGGCACTGTGAAGGAACTCACCCACGCCTACAAGGAACTCCGTCTCTGCGCCCCATCCAACATGGCCTTTGACACCCCAGCAACACACCTCATGTACTACAACGCTCTCAAGTTGCACGTGATGAGACATGTGAACCTGGACCAAGTTACCAACCTACAAAGCCTGTACCGTGAAGCAGAAAACGCGGAACAAACCTCCAACACTCTGCACAAGGCACAGACTGGGAAACAAGAGAGACCCAAGGACTCATATTCAAGTGGGCGCTCCTCGCAACCACCTCCTGGAGGTAACAGCATCAACAACAACCACAAACCTATGGGTTCAAATGGGAATGGGAATGGGAATGGGAATAACAGCCAATCAAATTGTACCCATTTCCATGTCACTGCCACCCAAGGCAACCAAGATGAGGGAAAAGCCCAGGGAGAGCACTAAGCAAGCCAAGCTCTCCCCACGCAACTCCTGACTTGCCCAACAATGAATACCAACCCAAGGACGTGGACCAATGCCCAATGATCTAAGTGCCTTTGGAAGACCCAGTACTGTACACCATTGCCAGACATCCCAATAAATTGATGTCTTACCCTTTCCGCTTTTGCAGTTACACAGGCTCAGCACTATTGGACTTGGGCGCAGATCAAACTTTAGTCAACAGCAGCTTTGTGAGCAAATTCAAGCTGGCCACTAATCCTTTGCGGATTAAAAATGTGGTCCTGGCTGATGAACATCACATTGCCGTGACAAAGGAAACTGCCCCCTTCTCCATCATGCTTGAGCTCCTCCACTCCACCATCCAAGGTCCCGTCATTGACTTCCCTAAGTTTGACATTGTACTGGGACTAGACTGGCTGCAGAGAAACACCCCTCACATGGACTGGGCAACCTCAGTGCTGACCATCAAGCGCAAAGGTGTCAACCACCAAATCTACCCAGACTCTGTAGACCAACTCCTACAAGACCACGTCTTTGTACGCATCACAGAGACTTTGGATGAGAAGGAAAACCTGAAAGCTATTGACTGGGACTCCTGCCAGTATGAAATCATACACTTCAAGGACCACCAGGACACCTGCACGCCGCAAGATTGTGACATTGTGGCCCGTCACCCAGAAATCTTTAAGGAGGCGTTACCTGGGCTACCCCCTGAGAAACACATCCAACGCTCTATCCAGCTCAAGGGGGCCGTACCCAAGGCACGTCCCATCTATCAACTAACCCCAAACAAAGATGACGCCCTATACGCCTATCTCAAGGAAGCACTGGAGAAAGGACTTATCCGCCCCTCACAGTCTCCCTTTGGGGCCGCCATATTCTTTGTGGCTAAAAAGGACGGTACCTTACGCCTGGTCACAGACTACTGCGCCTTGAACAAAGTCACCATCAAGAATTGTTACCCCTTACTACTAATTGACAATCTCTTTGACGCCTTGGGAGGAGCCTCTGTCTTCTCCAAGATTGATCTTACCGCGGGCTACAACCAGATCCTCATCAAGGAGGAAGACATCCCCAAGACAGCCTTCTGCACAAAGTATGGTTCCTGCAAATGTGTGGTACTCAACTTTGGCATGATCAATGGCCTGTCCACCTTTGTAACCTTCATGAACAAAGTGTTTGTGCCACACATAGGCAAACACGCCCTTGTGTACCTGGACAATATCATTGTCTACAGCCCCTTGGTGGAACAGCATCACAAGGACCTGGAGGAAGTCTTTGCGACCCTGGCACAACACAAACTGTTGGCCAAGCCCTCCAAATGTCAGTTCTTCAAAGAGCAACTACCCTTCTTGGGACACATAGTCTCAAAAGAAGGCATTAAACCTGACAGTCAGAAGATACAAGCCATCTGCAAAATGCCACCTCCCAAGTACAAGTCAGAACTACGCACTTTCTTGGGAATGGTGGCCTATGTACAACGTTTCATACCTGACTGCGGCGTCTTGACCACCATAACAGGCACCAAGTCCAAGTTTGTATGGACCCCCCAACGTGACCTCTGTTTCAGACGTCTCAAGGAAAAGCTCATAACAGCACCCATCTTACAATACCCCAAACAAGACGGAGAGTACCAGATGGAAACCAGCGCTTCAGATGCATCCATTGGGGGAGTACTACAAATTAAGAATAGTGATGGTGATGTCCTGCCTGTAGCCTACAAGTTGCGCAAGCTGACAGATGGCAAGTATTGATACCCAATCCACGACAAAGAACTACTGGCCATCATACACTGCCTAGTCAAATGGTGTTATTACCTGGAACGGCAGAAAGAATTCACAGCACTAACCAATCATAAGTTGCTCATCTATTTCAAGACACAGGCAAACTTGTCACACCGCCAAGCGCAGTGGATGGAAATCCTAGAAAGGTTTAACATGCTCATCCAATATAAGCCCAGGGCCAAACTTGCCATGGCAGACGCCTTGTCCCGCCTGTATATCCGCGCTTCTAGGGGTGAAAATGGGCTTGACCCAGACTGGCCTCTCCTAGTGCTCCGTACAAAAGACAAAGGGTTTCCCGCAGGCACAACCAATATCACCAAAGAAACGGTCATCAATAATGAGCACCTCTTTGCTGACGTATACAGGACTCTTCACAGAAAGATGTCAGATGGCACAACCATTCCCTACATTCCCACACATCAACAAGCCAATACCATTCTTTGCTACCACAGAGATCTTGGACATACTAAGAGCCAAAATCTATATGAATTCCTAAAACATAAAGCCTGGTGGCCAACCTTATACTGCAATGTCCAGGAAGTGCTAGAACAGTGCAAGGTCTGCAAAAAGTTTGCCAGAAGCAAAACCCCGCCAAAATCTGTACTCCCCATTCAAACCCAACTACCGTTCAAGGTATGGGCTCTGGACATTGTGGGCCCCATGCCAGGAAAGCACAACAACAAAAAATACATCATCACAGCCATTGATTTTGCAACAAGGTGACCAGTAGCCCAAGCGGTAAAAAAACACACCAGTAACAACGTCTGACAATTCATTGGCAAGGAAATAATCAGTAAGTTTGGAAAGCCAGAACTCCTGATAACCAATGGGGGCAAAGAATTTACCTCCAAAAACACCAACGTGTATCTTGTCAAAAATGGGGTCAAACACACCGTCACAACACCATACCATCCACAGGCCAATGAACGTGTAGAGCGGCTTAATGGTAGCCTCGTGCAAGCCTTAGCCAAACTTACCGCCAGGAGACCTGAAGACTGGTATAAGCAGCTACTGACTGCATTACTTGTGTGCCAAACCTGAGTGAACAGATCCACAGGAAAAAGCTTGTTTGAATTGGTATACAGCACACAGCCAAATATCATTCAAGCATTGACAGGACCCAAACTGGAAACCCCAAGTCAAATTCCCCCTTGCTCTGATCCTCAAGTAATAGAGGCTAACAGCAAACAAGCAGCCAAAGAAAAGGAATGCTTACAAAAAACCTTTGTACCCATCTGCCAGAGACATGAAGTTGGGGACAAAGTCTGGGTCATGAATGTTGACAAGAGCAAACTACAGCCCAAAAAAGTAGGGCCAGCAATAATCCTAAAGGTAAGCAACAATAACACTTACCTTGTGCAAGGGCTTGGGAAACGCAAGCAAGACAAGACATTGCACCACAACTGCCTACAACCTTGCAAAGCAAGACAGAAACAACGGGAAACCGCCCTGCCCGCCACCGTTCAACAACTGGTTCAATATGGCGCCCGGGCTCCTGACAACCTGCCCCCAGAGGAGGCCGACCTTCAGTCGGGGGGGGGGGGTCAAAACCACAGGCTTGACCTGCCAGCAAGGTTCCAACCAAGCAGGTTTGTGACCCGCAATCCAATTATCTGGTCACCTGAAGCCAGACTAGGAAGTCAACTCAAATTACCAAATCCATCAACATGAACAGATGATGATCCTTCACAGTGGATACCTTAATTTGGCACTTGACTCATTATCAGGATCAAGCCACCCCCTCTTCCATTCAGCCGTGTGATCACCAATCATGTTCCTGCTATCCATTGATTCACAATAGCTATATAATCACTATCTCACAATAAAGATTATTATCTATCCTCTAAATACTTTTCCCCTTGTAACTCTGCTAAAACAGCACAGTTACAACAATGGCAATCTTGGGTTATCTACTGGCAGATTGCCCATTTGTGCTCCTTGGTGAGCATGGTTGACACACGCAAGGATTTCTCCACAGCAAGGACTTGACCTGTGTTGATGAATTGGTTGAATGTCTTGGAGGCGTACTTGGGATCCACCCCAACAATGGCTGCGGCTGCCTTGTAGTCACCTGATTCACACATTAGCTGGAGAAGGATGATGCGCTTTATGTCAGGTATGCGCTTGCAAGCGGGCTTTTTAGTGGTGGGGATTGACTTGTTGGCATTGGGAACAGCACAGGGCATGGATACCTTGTTGTAGAAGGCTGTAACTTTCTTGAGCACTAGCTATCCCTAATCAGTTCTGAAGAACTCAGACTTCTTGCCTTCTTCCTGATTGCCATCACTGACATAGGGCTTGTAGCTAGTATCAAGTACAGGCTTCACCTTCTCCAGCATGGCTGACGGGACCAACTCTTGTTGGTACACAGCGTTGAACACATATGAAGTAAGTTCTACCTCCTTGTTTATAACTGTTTTTGTTGTGGTAACCTTGGTGGGCTTCCGGGTCAGCTTGGGGACCCAAGGGTTTATGCTCCTTGCCCTAGCAGCTTGTGCTCCTTGAACCAGCTGTGTCAGTGCAGCGTCACTATGGAACTCTCCTCTCCCGCCTCCCTCCTGAGTAGGCACTTGTGTTACACTTAGCCTATTCTTTGACCCGCGGGGGCAACCACAACCGCGGTTCACAACGGGTGCAATGATAGTCTGTTGTTCTGTACCTTCCATTTTAAAATTTAATAAAATATTAAATAAATTTCAATTAAGTTACTCCCTAATTTTAATTTTTGCTTTTATCTGAATATGGATATTTAATTAGAGTTTTTTCCACCCAATATCCCAATTATAGATTTTTTATTTCTTAATTAGTTGTTTCTGGTTTTACAAAGCCCATTTTTGAATACCTGAAATAATTTCCACCCATTTTCCCATATTTTAAGCCAAATTAAGCACCCAACACAATATTTTTAAAATTTATGTCTCAGATTGTGTGTCTTATTTTAGATACCTTGGTATCATTAGTGATTACAATCCATTGCACAAACTGTGTGAGTGATTTTGTTTACATTTTGAGTTCCTATTGAGTTTTGTTTTTGGATTGAGTTTTGACACACCTTGCTTGGGTGTATTTTGTCACCAATTCACATAGTGAACATATGTACACCAAAAGTCAACTCACAGCATTTTGTTTGTGAATCCATGTATTTTGTATTACATTTTGAATGGTTTTGTTTTGCGTGTGAGTACTTTGTTGCTGTGTTGACCCATTTTGCCCATTAACGCCAAAAATCCCTGTTAATGGAGTGTATATTTTAACCTGCTAGTTGGATTTTGTTTAAATCTGGAATCATTTTGTTTAAATCTGAGTCCATTTTGCTTGTTGCCATAGCTTTTAAAACTACTGTATGGTCTAAACTTGATTAATCATGAATTCCTAATAGATTTTTGTTATCTCAGAAAGTTAATTAATTATATTGGTCTTTCAAAAGAGGAACCCTCTAATTTTATGAGCAGAAAAAATTTAAAAAATATATAGTGGCTATTATATATTAAAGTAGTTTAGGTGGTGCTGGAGTTTTGCAGATGGGAGGGAAATAATTATTTTAAATTTTCTATTTGGGTGAAAAAGATTTTAAGGAGATACAGGACACTTCTTTATCACAATTAGCTTTAAACTTGACTATAACCATTAAACCATGAAGATTAATTAAAAGTTTTTAAGCAAATTATAATTTCTTGGTAGATAACTTAAAACTAAGTAGCTTTAAAATATACTTTTTAACATTTATTAATCATGTAAAAGAAGTTAAAACTTAACATTCAAAATAATAGCTAATAAAAGTTTAAAGCAATGAAGTCAAATAGATTATCTTAATAGGAAAAAGATGAATTTTGGGTAAAATAGAGCTAGTTGGATCAAAGAACTAAATTGGACAAACAATTTTTTTTGGTAAAAAACTATTTACTCTAAAAAAAACTTACCCAACCCAGGATCTGCTGTAGGCAGAAATCTGGGGCTTGAAATCAAGGTTAGTATTTTGGAAAAGATGACTTACCTAAAACATAATCTATTACAGGTAAAAATGTGTTTTCTAAAAAAAAGGTTGATGATCAGAAAAAATGACTTACCCAGCTCAAGATTGGCTTCAGGGAAAAATCTGGCTTTTTAAATCTAGGTTGGTAATTTAGTGAAAAAAAACTTACCATCCCAAGATCTAATGTAGACTAAGTCTATCTAAAAGTATTGAATGTTAGTAGTTTCTTGGAAATGATTACCTGTTCAAATGCAGCTTTATTTTAGTAGGTTTTAAGAATCAAACATTGCTTAGCAAACCTTAATCTACTTCAGGGCAAAAACCTGGTTTTTAAATTTATGTTAGCAAATTTGATTTTTTTAAAATGACTTACCCACCCTGAGATCTGCTGTGGACCAAGTCCATCTAAAAGGATTTGTCAAAGATTGGTAAATTAAATTAAAAGCTTACCTGAAATTAAGCCTTGAATTGATTTTTAATTAGTTTTTTTTAAAATTATTACCTTTATAAAACAAAGTTAGCTTCAAATTTTTTAAAAAAAATATGCTTACCTTGAATATTCTTGATCATATATTCTTAAAGCAGTTATTATTATATGTATATTTCAAAGCTTAACTTTTTATTTGAAGTGAATCTATAGAAGTAAAAGTAAAAAAGTTAATATTGTGTTTAGTGAAGGCTTACCTTGGCTTAGTAAATCTAATCTAATCATCTAAGCTTTAAAGTAGCCAATCAGAATGGATGATGACATCTTGCTTTCCAATTATTACACTAAGTTTTTATGTTCATTTTTTAATATCTTACCTTAATATCATACCAAAATAGCTTACATCTATTCCCATAATAATCTACTTTAATTTGAACTGCTGCAGGTAGGGATGCTGTGAGACACTGCCAAGTGTCCCACAACTTCTCCTGCAGCAGCATCTACTACCAAAACGTTCCTATCATTTAGGCAAAACTGATACCGTTGTTGGCCTAGTTTGGACTTTAAATTAGGAAAGATTTTCTAAGTAAAAATATAGTAAAAAGCTTCCTCCAGGACAAGAGCAGTCTATATCTAGATTGTATCCTGCATTGTTGTATAGAGTTTAAAATTTAAAACAGGTTGTTTTCAAGAAGGAAACAGATATTTATATCTACATAGGGTAAATGATGTAAAATTAGTTTGGTTCTTGATGTCAAAATATTATTTTTCTGTGGATGTAAGATGTAAAACTGGGGTAATCTACTTTGATAAATTTTTTTGAATTTTCAAATGATAATCTTAAAATAATTTAAAGCCTTATTCATGCAAATGGTATGAAACAAATGAAAATACTTAAAAGGTTTGTCAAATATACTATACTCTTCCATTTGGGTTTTGTAAGATAACAGGAGCCAAGAGGGGCCCTGTTGCATTATCTATGCTAGATTACAGTGCAAAACCATCTAAAATTGTGCCAAGGCTCCCAATATAAAAATTATTTATGACTAATCTCAAAAGTCACAGACCAGATTTGACAGTGTGAATCAATCTCATCTCAAAAGGCACCTATTTCAGTGTACTTCCTAACTTTGGCTTAAACTGAGACCATCAATTCATTCATGTAGATAAATCATCTATCTGCTATGTAATTTTTATCTCTGGTATATCCTTTCATCCCTTTTTATAGCAGCTTTATATTGCAAGCATTTATATCATTGTTCAATAAAGCATATCATACAGCTTGTCAGGAAATTTTATCCTAAAAGTTGACTGCTCCATCATTTTCTTGGCCTGGCTCTTGGACAAGCCACCACCAGCACTTTGCTCATTAACCCTAATAGAGTTAGTTTTTTATTCTATTGATAGATCTAGATAGACCAGAAAACTCTACTTGTAGACTTCTCTATTCTAAAGCTGATACTTTAGTTTTCAAAGCTGGAGCGCTAAGAAAATCAACTCGGATTTAAATAGGATAGAAGCGGGCTCATAACTGCTGTTCATTGATCTAAAGTCATTGGTTCTTGATCTGGTTTGAATCTGAGTTGATTTCACTTTTTGCCACAGCTTTGAAAACTACTGTAAGGGTTGATTAGAATAACTCTAACCAAACAATACAGCTGATACAGTAGGTTTACAACATGATGATAAACACAAATGGTTCAGTTTGAAACAAATCAGTACAGTTGCATAACAAGTTTGAACTGGTTCTAGTTAAAGGTCAATTTAATCAATAAGTGTTTCATCTATCTAGGTATAGATACAAAAAATAGTTAATCACCCAACAAATTTTAATTCAAATCCCAAATCCCAAAAATGAGACAGCAAACAAAAGTAACCCATATTTGAAACAAACACAAATCAGCCACATTCTGAAGAAGTCTACATCAAATTTGATAGTGATCATGTAACAAAAATGATGCAATCAGAGAAAAAAATTGGTTCCACCACAGAAGTGATATTTTAAACATAAAACAACTCACTTTTTGACAATATTGATTATATTTTGAGACTCAAAATGAAAATAGGATCTTTTAAGAGTGAATCCACCAAAATCTATCAAGGTAACTACAGCACTATTTTCAATGCATGTGCTTCTAAATTGAGCCATTTATTTCTGAGATAATGTCTCAAAAAGGATCACACACTTTAATATAATCAATCATCTGGAAATACTTTGCTTTTCTGTTTTTAATAGAATTTTCATTGTGGTTTTATAAAATAATTTTTACAAGTGAAGATAGCTATGATATTGTTGAGAAGCAGTACCAGGAGCAACTGCAAGCCCAGGTTTCTGAGCAAGGGAGCCCAACTGCTATCAAGCCCGTGTACATTCAACACAAGTTGCAAGTAGCATAAGCTGTATGTTTTGCCAAGCATAGCACTGGGTCTATTTTTTGACAGCCAATATGAGGTACCCCCAACACCAGGCCCAATCTGAGCCTGTGCCACATATACCACCCAGGCAACTAGTTCTCCTCTACCTCAATTGAACCATATCACAACAATTCAGGCCAATCAAATCAAGTCCTACCTAATCCAGGTACCATTATGGCAAGTGTGCCCCCAAGTGAAAATTGATAACCAATGAAATTATTGAGAAGATATTGAGCCTCAATCAAAGTGACATGGTCTTTGCAGAAATTGACACCTGCCTACAATTCACCAAGGGGGTAGCCAGACAAGAATTTTGGGCTCTAATGAAGAGAGGTGGCACAAATCTTACAAAGAAATAAAATAAGCAGCCAGATTTCCAGCTCCAGGATGCTTATCTCATCATTTTTTACCTTTTCCGATATGACCTATACCTCCAAATAACTGAGTTCAGATGCCTACTTAGGCTCCATGGCATCTTTGTTACCTTTTTTACTGCACAGCTCTGGATCCATGGGCTTTTTATCAATGTCCTTGTTTGATCAATTATGAAGGTGATAAGTGGAATAGTGACTCTAATTTGTCACAGCCCATTAATTGGTGCCACAATTACCTGCTGCTCTTCCAGTATTACGGACAATGTCATATTTATATCCTATTACAAACTGGCATTAACTGTCCATGATTACAGGACCAGGGGAAATAACACTCCTGATGATAAAAAGAAGCAGAAGCAGGGCACTGTCATTGGGGCATTCATGACAGCTTGACCAAAACAGACAGTGCTTTACCAAAAACATGTCCAGTTATACCAATGAGTATGTGCATGTAAAACTTCTCTTGGATTTGCTCAATATCTGGAGTGTAGCCATTTCAGAATACCACATATTCCTGAGCCACAAAATGAAATGCAGTGAAGAGGCTGTGGAGAACATTCAAGCAGGCAGCCATAATGTCTCAATATTCCCTGCCATTCATGCCAATGTACACTTGGGGAATGTGTTGTTCTACAAAATTGTGGAAAATATATGAGAATTTAACCCTAATGTGTTCAATCAGCTGTTTTTTGCTGTCTAAAGCCACATTGGGCTTTTTACACATCAGAAGGTTGCTGGAATGTTCACTAAGATGGCCCACAACACTCACAACAGTTAATCATCTAAGAATACAAAGCTACCCCCTTGTGAGTATCTGGTATACCAGCAAATCACAGTGATTTCTGAGCAGATATATAATATCATACATCATCAATTTCTTTAAGCCAGCCAAGGCATTCACACGTCTCTAGTACCTACTACTTCCCCAGTCCCATTCAACTCTCCCAGCCCAACAAACCCCAACACCCACACATCAAGCCAGCATTGTCATGACATCTCCTTGCCCACCAATTGACTAATTTACCTTTGCTGCTCTCATATTGACTGAATAAATTCTATTCTACAAACATTTTTATTTTTCTACATAATATAAATTACTTTAATTTTTAGGATTTTTAATGTGATATTATATTTGTCATGGCTGGTGGCTGTCATGTACCAAGGCATTGAAGGGGAGCTTAATCCATCTGGGTAACATGTAACAAGGGCCCAGTAGAGGAATGGAGCTGAACAGGTTAGGTAAAGCAATCCAGCAGCTAAGAGGCTGTAGGCACCAAGGTTGGGAATGACAACTTTGGCCAGACTGAAGATGGTCAGGATGACCATCCCAACTCTACTGTGGTTGTAGGGCTGTGGGATAGGAGGAGTAGGGGCGTCATAGGAAATTCCAGCCATTCCAGGATCTGGACCTGGCTAGTAGTCCATGGGAGTAGGTCTAGGGTGATACCCTAGTCTTTGGGTTTGACTTCTGCTCAAGTGGTGTATAAATTCAAATCCTAATAAAGCAAACAAAACTGAAAGATTCATTCACTTTATTTGACATTGTCTGCACTTGATTTAAGTAGTGGAAAGTGTTTTTTATACCATTTGTCTGGTCTACCTTGGAATATACTACTGCTTAATTCTTGAGGGCTTTTAGAGTCCCAACTCTTGGGTACTGGCTTCTGAGAAGTAGTGGAAAGTGGCTTGGGAATTGTGGATTAGAATTTGGGTAACTTGGTCTGGACAGGGGAATTCTGTTGATGGCTGGTGGATAATTGGTTGCCATCTTCAGTCTGGGGTCTTGTTTGGTTGGGTGATGAGTCAATTTCTTCCTCAGGTTTGTATTTGGCTGCAGGACTTTCTGAATCTTGAAGCTCAATTGGGATGCTATTTACAACCAATTTATTGGTTGTGTTAACAACAGCCCCAGTAGCTGCAAGATTCCCAACTAATACCTCAGTGCATCTGGAATGATTGGGGGTGGCAGGAACAGTTAAATTTTGGGCTGCAGGAGCAGCAGCAGAAATCTGGAATTTATTATATCTACTGGTTGCTTTCTGCAGCAAATCTGTTTGATAACAGATCTGCTGCAGCACCCAGAAGATCTGATCAAGGGTGGCATCAGATGCACCCAGCCCAATTATAGCATTGGAGCTGGGTGCTCCAATGCCGCTGGGTGCCGCAAGCTGGCCCCAGGACAAGACCCGGCTTTGGGTTGCTTCAAACTGCCCAAATAGGCCAGGGCAGTTCAAAACAGCCCTTGCTTGCCCTGGTAGGTGGTTGGGAGTTCAAATTCCCCAGCGGGATTTTGGGGCCACCCTCGCTTTTGCTTGGCAGCCAAGTGCGGGGGTTCAACCCCCGTTCCAGGCTTTGTATTTTGAGCCCTTCCAATATTAAAGGCATTTAATTGTAGTGATGTTTATTTTAATGATGACCTAAGTTGAATACAGTTGATTTAATATATATTTTTATTATAGATTTATTTGTTATTTAGTGATAAAATCAAACACATTTAAAGAAATACAAGTAAAAGAAACAGCCAATCAGAATTGGTACTTATTTTTCTTTGCCTTTGACAATTGGCTCAGACAAGACACAGCTCCTTTGTTTTTTATCCAGTTTAACTTAGTAAATTAATCCTGTTAGAAAAAACTGTATGTGTTGGCCCATTGGTATGCTGACCTGTGGTCAATATAGCACCCAAGAAGCTAGTGATTTGTTAATAGATTGACCTCAGGTTGGTATGCCAATGGGCAAACCTGACAGGTTTTTTGCCAACAGGCTTAATTTATTAAGTTAAACTGGGAAGAATAACAGAGGCTATGTCTTTTCTGAGCCAATTATCAAAGACAAAGAAAAATTAATGTTGATTCTGATTGGCTGGTTGTTTTACTTGTATTTTATTAAATATTTTTGATTTTATCACTATGAAAAATCAAATTATAATACATTAGTTTCTAAACCTGTTGAGATAAACAAAAATTGTTCAGTTCAGAAAAAATTGGTTCAGTCATATAACAAATTTTGACTTTTTTGATAGAAATAGAAGCTAATTCCACATGAAAATGTACACTGATTGACAAATTTTCAGATATATAATAAATTATATAAAATGAGAAAAAATAAATGATGATTTAACAACAAATATACCAAGCACTATAACAAACAAGTTTCAGTTGCAAAACAAAGCTACCATTTTTACTATATTTTTTATGAACACATGGAACTCAGTCACAAAAGTTATAAACTTGATCCAACAACAACCCCTAATAGCAACTGAAACAGATAACAAAAACATCAAATATCAAAACAAATCAGTGAATCTATAATACTTTTACCACCGTGTCCTAATTAATACATGCAGTAGTTTTCAAACCTGTTGAGATAAATGTATATTATTCAGTTTTGGACACATGAACTCAGTCTAAAAACAAAATCAAAGTGGATCCAAATCTATTGTAATTTAATATAAATTCCTTAATTTTTTATTTTGTTTTTAGACTGAGTACATGTGTTCTAACCTGACTAATATATGGGACATTATTTTTCTTGTTATGCCTAGGCGCCAGATTGGTTATTTTATAACTTAATCACATTATTCATATTCAAATTATTCAGAAAGAGTAAAATATAATCAATCCCAAATATTTAATTGATCTTGGGCTTGGGTGATTTTTTAAAAAATAATTCATTGATTTTATAATTGAAAATTGCAACTTATAGTACTACTGAAAATATCTTAAGTGCTACTACAAACCAAAAATATTTATGATGAGTTGCATGGGAGAGTAATAGCAGCCCCAAAGCTATAAATGCTATTACCCTATCTTTGGCTCATCATAAATATTCTTAGTTTGTTTCAGAAAAAAAGGTTGTTGTTTTTGAAAGACTGATAACTCTATTTAAAATACACCCTCTAGTAAGCTGCCCTACTTCATGAACTTGCCCCAATACACTACTAGCATCTTCTGATATTTTTGTTTCTCTGGTATCATCACGTGATTTCAAATGATAAAATATCTCAGAATATTCTGAGAAGCTTTCAAATGTTAAAGGTGAAGTATATAACTTCCCATCTTTCATCAAATATGAAAGATTAATGCGCAGATTTTTAACTTCAAGCTCTCTTTTTATAGGCCTAAATTTCCTTTCATAAATATAAAAAAATGCTTTTTGGGAAACAATTGAACCAGTTAAAGATGAATTATATAATTCTTTTCTTCTTTCTTCTTTCTCACAAATATTTTTTAGATCATTAATGTTGTTAATATAAAGTACATTTTCTTTTTCCTTTAAAATTTTTGATATTACACCAAAGTGACCATCAACAATGCTTTTTCCATGGCATTCAACAAAACGGTTATATTTTATGGAACCCTTAATATATTTAGGTGCCTCTTTAAATAAGTAATATAAAAATTCATATGATCTAAAATGATTTCCATTATCTGTCCATACTTTTATATTTTTTATTTTTTTAAATCTATCTAATTTAAGAAGACTTATTAGACATTCACCTGAAAATAAAGAATCATGTGATAATATTTGAGACAAAAAATCATGATATTCATATTTAATTTTATTGTTTTCTTTAAAAACTAATGCAATCCCTAATAATGAGATTGGTTTTTTTGAATAAAAACAATTATTGGTCTCAATTGGACCACCTCCAACCTTCAAGTTTTCTTTATAATCTATAACTACAACACAAGACTCATCATCTAGTTCATTAATATCTTTTTTATATTCACAATTTTGATGAACATAAAAGTCTTGGTGCTGATTAATAGTCTTTAAGTCATTGTCTATAGATTCTGGTAATGGTAAGTTTTTACTTTCACATTCTTCCTTCTTTTTTTCTAGTGAATTTTTTAAATTACAAATATTGTACATATCGGTTTGTTTTTTACTTTTTATTATATTTTTAGGGATTAATTTATAGTAAGTGGAAATTGAAACTGAAATTTCATTTTTTATTTTCATATTTTCATATATTTCTTTTTTTGTTTTAAGTAGAGAGTATTTAATTTCAGTTGAGTAATTACTCATCTCTTTTTCTATATCTTTATAAATTTTTTCAGGCACTTTTTTTGTAAACTGGCTTGTTTCAAAAGAATTTTCCAGCAATTTTTTAATTATTTTTTTAGTTATTTCTTTTTTTAATGAATAGTTATTATTTTTTTGGCTTTTTTTGTTTAAGCTTACATTTTTATTTTTATTTATTTTTCTTGAGTATTCAAACTCACTTTTGGTTATATTAAACCCCATATCATTAAGCTCTTTTAAAGAGTAACTGGAAGTAACCAGAGATCGCAAGGCTGGGATATGTTTTTGGGGAGAAGATTTCATGAGATCCTTTAAGTTTTCAATGAACTCATTGCCTTTTTGATTTTGAATAGTTGGCAGGAACTGAGCTTTCCCAAATTCAGTTTGAGTAAGGAAGTGCTTGATGAAATTATCAAGATCATCACCAGCAATAAAGAGGAATGCCTTTTTTAACATTGCAATTCTCTCTCTTTTTGTTGAAGCTCCCAAGGAAAAAAAGGGTAGCATGGAAGAAGTAAACTTAACTGAGGACATGGTAGTATTTTGAATCTGTAATTAGGTCAGATCTTTGATGTGTGCCTTAATGATGGAGTAGTTATGATCAGAATGTGGTTTTTGAATTGGGTTATTTGGATTAGAAGCTCTGTGGTACTTTAGCTCTTATATACCAAGCTAAATGACACCATTCTGAAAGAAATGGTGTGATAGCTTTTACTATAGTTTGAACTTGAATTTATATTTGCAGAAATTAATTAAATACCCAGTTTTCATGCACAAGTGATATATGTGAAGCAGCTAAGCATTATTATTACATCATATCCTCTTTGTAATCAATGCAAATCAATTAAAATGATGTATTCAGTTAATTGTAACTCTTCCGCATATTTTTAAATGATAAAATATTAAAGAATTCCATTTAAAGAATGCTCAATTTGAGGTTCGAAGCTCACTTGAACCTTAAAATCAATCTAAACAGTGATAAAAACATCCTAACTTCAAACTATCATAAAATCCTAGAGAATTGAGCTTTTTAAATAAAATAAAATGCAAAAATAAAGCTCTCAATCTTATCTTTAATTTCGTCAAATAAAAAACATCTGTTGTGTATTCAAAAAAGAGTATTTATTAGCTTTGAAGTGATCTACTTTATATCATTAGATATAATCATATAATAAAATCTGGATTATGCTCTTTTAAATTACTTTCGCTTTAATATTGAGCATAGTATACATATTAAAATTTTTACACCAATAGAAAGATAAGATTCTTAGCTTCATTTTGATAATTTACAGTGTGAAAAAATATTAATTTTTCATTGAGTTATTAATGTTTTAAATATAAATTGTGTAATTAGTTACTTTTTCAAAATCGAACTGTGTTATGCTGCGACTTGAGCAGCATGTGCATTAGAAAATGGCCTAATCTCTAAAATAATGACCCATATGTTTATCTCAACAGGTTTGAAAACTACTGTACAATCTAGAATATGAGAAGGAAATAAATGTTCTGAGTGTCTGTTTTGGGATTGAAATTATCAAAAAATTAAATTTATCAATACATACAGTTAAAATTACAAATTTACGTCCAGAAATAATTAATATGTAAAGTTAAAACCCTAATGTGAAATAAAGGCTAGTGACTACAAGCTTTTATGCTACTATATTTAAACACATGAAAATTCCAATAAATAAATCATATAGTTAAACTGATTCAATTTTATTTTATATTATACCAAAATGAACACATTGCAACAGCAGAGTCAAGAAGCCAAAGAAGTATGCAGCAGATTTAGACACCCTTGTGGGCCAAAGAACATATTTGCTGTAGTCCAGGAGGTGGACAATGAGGGTTTTTCTGATTTATAAAGCAAACCCCAAACTGCATAAAAATGTGAACAAACCCAGTGCACCCAGACTGAAAGAGCAGCTATTATTAACCCAAGAGTACCAAATCTGTCTATGAAGGCCATAAAGGTCACCAACCCTAATAATGTGAACAAATCCATCATTAATAGAGTGTTCTTGGTATAAAAACTTGTGTACTTCTGTGATTGTATTCTTGCCAGTCTTATAGAGAGCTGAAGCCTGTTCTGGATACTATCTATGAGCCCTATGTGAGTGATGACAAAGGACAAAACTTAACAAAGAGCCACAGTATTACCAAACTGTGAAGAGACAGCAGGTTCTCAAAATTTTACTGTGTTTTATAGCCAGGTGCCTATGCACTGTGTCTTGGAAGAACCCAATGAGCTATTGTCTACCTCAAAAAACCCAAGAACACAGTGATCCCATACTCCAAGCGCAAAGTCCCCATCAAGCTTATCACAGATACTTGTGACTACAGAAAGGCTGTGGCAGCTGTAGGTGTATTGGAAAAATGAACACATGGGCTGTAGAGTATGTACCTGAAACCCAACAAAGTTCTCCTTGTGAAGAAATCCAAGCGCAAGTCAATCATCCTGAATAAGGAGCACATCTTGGCAATCAAGCAGCGGATTACCCAAAATTTATATCTTGAATTGACAAATATACAGACAATGGTTAAATATATTTTTGAAATTTAGGCCTCAATTCCATTTTACTAACACGTGGTTAGAGGATTGAGATTATCATGGAAAAACTTGGGGTATCTCTGTACAACCAGAATAGCCCAATGAAAATTGAGACCTGTCATAAATGCACTGAGACATATACTGTGCTAAAGGACACAGGCACAGTAAAGTTCTTCTATATTGATGAATTGTCCTTTTTGTCCTCCATTTTTAATGCTTGCAGCTGTGTCCAAAGGTTCTAAGGATGGTTTATCCTGGTGTGTGTCTGTTTATGAGTGGCCTACTCAATAGTAGCCCTTCTTAGTTCCCTCTGCATTAAACTATACCAGATGATTAAAAGTTCTCACAATAGCAGGACCTTCATTGTGTTTCCCCAATTGTTTCAGGAGCACCTCAGGTTTACTAGCTCAGAGTTTACTAATATCATTGTGTTGGATAATTTTGGGCTCCACAAAGTGGCTGATATTCTTGAATAATTCCTAAAAATTGATACAGGCATGGAAATTGGCCAGCAGCAATTGGTTACAGGGCCTATGCACCTCTTATTTCTTTATGTATAATATCCATTCCTGATGTTCCAGTAGAAAATCAAATGGAAGGGATAGTGCGCCCTCGTAAAACCCAAAATCAGCAAAGAACTGCAGCCAAACCCCTGAAAGAAATTGATGACTTGAATGCTGTCATAGACAAAAAAATGAGTCAAAGCTGGGGTTGCCCAAATAGCTCCTGAAAATCTGGACCTGCCTTATTTTTACCCAAATAATTATGACAAGAAAATTACACATTGTACGCTATTTGGGGATGGCAGCGCCCGGCCTGCTGGTTGCCAAAATTTTCCAAATTATGACGTCACTGATTTGAATTCTAAGGCAGGACCACCAACTGCTGAAAATATTCTTGCCAGCCAATCAGAAGCCATGGAATCCCCTCCTGCCCCATCCTGAACTCCATTAAGTCTTCCCCATTCTCACTCTAGAAACTTGTTTCTAGATAGCTAATTATCCCTGGCAAAAATCCAATAAAGAATTGTGATCTCTATGTTGTAACACTTAGGTCTCCTGGCCCCTGTTGTTGACAATGTTTCCTCTGTCCTATTCCACATGGCTGCTGATTCCTTTGCGGTCCCTTGGCCTGCCCTGTACTTGGTGTTGCCCACATCTTCCATTTCTAATTTTCCACTCCAAATGCTCTTCTCAATCTCTGTCCTGGTGGCTACCTTTTGTTACACCTCCAAAGGCGCAAAATTAGTGAGCCTCTCCACCCAGTTTGGCTTAGTGTTGCTTAAACAGTTGACAATTTGTTTAATTTATCCTCATTGTTTTTCTCTGAATAGCGCCGCTCGCTATTTAACTCTTACACCTGAACCCAATTGAAGAGTTCATTAGGTGGTTTAAGTGATTTTTTAATCTGGGGAACCAAATGGCCCCAAGGCTTTATTTGATTTACTGCAGATTGGGGTCCATACCTTTTCAGCAGAGACTGTGGTTAAATTTTACACTTGTTCTGATTTAGTCCCTGCATGCCTTGCTAAACAGCTAATCAATTGAATACATGGCTTATCTTTTTAATATTTTGTATTTTTAATATTTTTTCAATAGTAAATTTATAGAATGTTATTTTTATAATTCTGTATAATATGCTTTTGGGTGTAATAAAGATTAACATAGCAAAGGAGAATGATAAAGTGAAATTTTTACTGTAAATTCAGAACCTAAATGTAAAAATGCAGGATTGTCAAATCCTTGGTCCAAATTTTGAATCACTTTTGTGGGCAACTCAGCTGAGTAAAAAGTAAAATATTAAATAAAATCAATCATTTAATTTGACTTTTTTTGATCTATTTAAATTGGCAAATTTTGAATCTCTTGAGCAGATAACTCAACTAACAAAAGACAAAACTCAGCAAAAAATGCGGGATACATGAATCAGGAATGCAGGATCCTAATGTACAATTTGAGATTTCCTGTATGTCAAACAAATCATAGACATCATGTAAAAATTAACAAATCTGAAATTGTGGGATTGTCAAATCCAAGAACCAAGTTTCAAATCATAATTGCAAGGAATTTGAAATAAATATAATTTTTGGGTGTCTCAAAAAGGATGCTAAAGGATCTAGAGTTGATTTGTGCTAATTCTTTTAGGCATCATAGGCATTCTCAAAAATCACCCTATTCCATTTTAGGGCAGCTAAAATTTAGATCCTACTATTCACAAAATTAACATATTTAACATCAAAATTGACTAAAATATACATTGCTCTTCTTGAGTTTAAAATTTTAATAAACATTTATTATGTCTTTTTTCAATAACAACTAAGTCAAAAAGCTGTTCCCTGGCCTTGACAAAATTATGCAGGGCTACACTGGGTCTTCTAATAGTGAAGCCTCCCTCTATTGCCACTCCCAACCTGAAGGCCCCTCTGCAAGCACTATCCAGGAGTGTGTTCTTTCTCCTTTGTCCTCAAGCATGGCCCTGTTTGCCCATCAC
Source organism: Entomophthora muscae (assembly GCA_014839935.2). NCBI lineage: Eukaryota > Fungi > Entomophthoromycota > Entomophthoromycetes > Entomophthorales > Entomophthoraceae > Entomophthora > Entomophthora muscae. The sequence goes on from QTSX02005828.1 coordinate 44,250, forward strand.
TCACAGGAAGCTGCTAACCCAAATCATATAGCAACACTAGCATCTGTAATTGACCAAGTGAGCCATGGGGCCACCAATGAAAGCCAGAATCCAGTAACAGCCAATCAGATGGCACTGTCTGGTTCTCAAGGCAAACACACCCTGCCTCCAGCCAATCAGCCTGCAAGACACAGAAGAAAATTAATCACTCCGGAGATTGTTCTTGAAATGGTTGAAAAGCAAGGAATGCTTATGTCCATTGGGGAAATTGTGGCCACAATGGGTTTTGAAAAGTCCACTGTGGCTGCAACCCTGCGAGCCCACACCAACTGTGGCCCCCCTACCAAGAAGACCCTAACTGGTGCCCTTACTTTGACCAAAGGTGACACAGCCCATTTCCTTATGATGGCTATTATTAAACGTGACCTGCAGATGCCCCTTGTCCAGGTACGTCTCCAGCTGGGACTCCACAGCATCTTCACCAACAAAAGTTTGGTGAATTTGTGGATGCACAGAGTTGTGATTGCCGCCAGAATCCTATCCAATCAGGTTCTTGGTGGCCCCAGTTTGGTGGATACCAACCCATACAATTTGACCATCATCAATTTTATTAAAGAGAGGGCAATGAGGGCTCATAATGATGTCATCTTCATGTTGTATGCTAAGATATCTGCAAGTATCCAAGACTTTGGAGAGAGCGTATCCAGTCTGATGTATTCAAGCGTGGGCCAATCCTGTATTGTTTTGTTGGGGTTTTATTGGCAGTTTCCCCATTGGGCGTCAATTATTACTTGGCAATATTGAACACTGCAGATGGGTATGCCTACCAGACAAGGCTCAAGGCCATGCTGGAGGAGTGGGCCACACAAAACACTGTGCACACAGTTGTACTGAGTGCAGAGATGGCGCAGTGGGAATGGGCAACCCAAGAAATTGGGGCTGCTGGGCATACCTGTTGGTCCTATCCCATCAATCACACCAACATGCATCTTGCAGATGTATGTCTCTACAATTTTGGTTCTGCCCTCAGGCGCTTAAAGCCTGCCACCTACAATAAACTATGCACCCAAATTGATAAGGGTTATGAGCTTTTCATTCTGCGTCTGTCCAGGACTTATTTGATCTCATCATCTTCTATGCAAGTGATAGTGATAAGTCCAGAAAGGACCCCCGTTTCCCCCACGCCAGTCCATCTGTTTTGTCAAGCCAGGATACATGACAGAAGAAGAATTTGAGCAATTGAAGCAAACTGCTCTTGCTGCCCCTTCCCAGTCAACAAACCCTGCCTTCTTAACCCCCCATCAAGCCACCCACCTTCCAAACCTGACTCCCAAACCACTACCAATCCCCCCACTATCTCTGATGCTGTCCCTTTCACAGGCGCAGCTGAAGTCAATGTTCATTCTGCCCATTCTCTCCCCTTCCTGTCCTTTGATTAGTTAATAAATCTTTTCTTTGTGACAACTTATTAAAATTAATATCTCTCTTTCAATTCATAATTTATAATATTTTTTTTTAAATTATCAACATTTCCCATAATTAATACAATGTTGTACATTTTACAAATAGCTCAAAATTATTATCATAAATATTTTTTATCATTATTAATAAATTAAAGTCCATAAATGTAAATATTGCATTAGAATATTGCAATTAGACGTCAACTCTTGATATTGTCAGGATATCAAGAGTACTGTGGAGCTCCAGTAGGTGAGAGAGGAGCCAAAGCAGGTACTGGCATGGCCCACCAGATGATAGGACCCAAATTTACCAGGTAGGGAAGTGCCTTCCCAGCCACAGCCCAAGGTCCAGCCGCTGGCAAGGCAGAGTCAATCAATCCTGTGAGCGCCAGGTAAAGCACTCCCAGGAATTGACTACTCTGGCCAGGGGCATCAGAAGTGGGGGGTTGAGATGGTTGGTTTGGGTGTCAGGGGCAGTTCCATGGGGACCAAGTAGGCAGCAGGATTGTTGTACTTCCCGTTGAAGATCAAAGGGTAAATGGTGACTGCTTTGCCGTCACAGACAATTTGGTAGGATTCCTTGGGGGCGTTTGGGCAGGTGTACCACTGCAAGTCTTCCAATGTCCAGGGTTTGTGGTCAGGATTGGCAGAATACTCAGTGAAATGCACAGGGCCAAATGGAGCGTTGGGTGGACAATAGTAGTCAAAGGCTTTGGTTTTGTCAACTGGAGTCTGACTATCTATCCCAGTGGATGGGTACTGACGCTTGGGTGTATGCAAATGGAAGAGTATCAAAAGTAGGTATGGAAACAGATTGGTGAACCAAAGGTTCATATCAACTTTATTTGGTAAGGATGACAATACAGAACTTTTTCAAGTACTTCTGATTTATATACTTACTCACATGCAGGTGCCTTTGGGAATTCTTCTGGTGCTATCTGTGTGACAAGGCTTGGAATCTCAGGTTCTGCTGTTTGGTTGGCTGCTTCATGGTCATTTATGGGGTTTTCATGAACAGTTGTTTGGCTTTTTGGTGGTCCATCTTGGCTTGGCTGGCCATTTATTCTGGCAGGTTTGGCTTCTGAGGTTATGGGGTTTTCCCAATTTGATCAATATTTTTGACTGGCTTGACAGGCTCTCTTGAGCCCAAAGAACTTGATTAAAAAAGGGGTCCCCAATTGGGGACCCCAAATTACTTAATGGAGGGTGGGCTTGATCTGGGTTTACTGAAAAGCTAAAAATAGCCTGCCCAGGCCCAGCCAAACCCACCAAGGCTTGGGCGTAGCTTTTGGGGCCCAAAACGGGCCCCTCAGCTGCCACCAGGGCAGGAATGATTCCTGCACCTGGATTTGCTTTGAAAAACAAAAATCCAGGTGCAGGCAAATCTCCCCACCCGCTAGCCCCGCCTGGTGGCTAGGAGCGGGTTTGATTCCCACCCGAGGCTTCAAAAATGTTACTTTTGTAACATATATTTTGATATTATATGCATAACTCAATGCATTTTGTTTAATAAAATACATTGTAAACTAGGCCTTTTCCATTATAATTTAATGAAATGGATTGTATTTATATTAGAGAGCCATTAATGCTTAGTACAAGTATTGATACATAGTGCATTTTACAGTCTGTATATTTACCTATTGATAATAATTCTATAAACTTTTTAGTTGGATTTTTTGAGGTAATAATAATGTAATGTGTTAATAAATTACTGTTTATTATCATTAATTGGCTGATTTTCTTTGCTGTGGCAATTGTGCATTTTCTGATATTTACGCACTGTTATCCAATTGATTGGTATCACATCCAATCACACAGGCAATAGTAACCATGGTTGCCACCCCAAGACCAGATGTGGTCGGGGTGGCAGCTTGATTTCCTATTGCCTGTGCAATTGGACGTGAAACCAACCAATTGGATACTAGTGTGTAAATATCAGAAAATACACAATTGCCACAGCAAAGAAAATCAGCCAATTAATGACAATAAACAGTAATTTGTTAGCCCATTACATTATTATTACCTCACAAAATCCAACTAAAAAGTTTATAGAATTATTATCAATAGGTAAATATACAGACTGTAAAATGCACTATGTATCAATATTTGTACTATGTGTTAATGGCTCTCTAAGATAAACACAGTCCATTTCATTAAATTATAATGGAAAAGGCCAAGTTTACAATGGATTTTATTAAACAAAATGTATTGAAGTATGCACATAATATCAAAATATTGAGAGTTGACGTTTAATTGCAATATTCTAATGCAATATTTACATTTATTGTCTTTAATTTAATAATGATGATGAAAAATATGTCTGCTCATAATTTTAAGCTATTTGTAACATGTACAACATTTTATTAATTATGGGGAAATTCTAATAATGTAAAAAATATATTATTAATTACTAACTGAAAGAACAAAATTAATTTTAATGAGTTGTCACAAAGAAAAGATTTATTTACTAATCAAAGAAAAGGAATGGGAGGGAATGGGCAGAATTAACATCACCTTCATCTACACCTATGAAAGGGACAGCATCAGAGATAGCAGTGAGGGAATGGGTGGTGGTTTGGGATTCAGGGTTGGAAGGCAGGTGGCTTGATGGGGGGTTGGGGAGACAGGGTTTGTTGACTGGTAAGGGGCAGCAAGAGCTGATTGCTTCAATTATCTCAAATTCTTCTTCCATCACATATACTGGCTTGACAAAACGGATGGACTGGCGTGGGGGAAACGGGGGTCCTTTCTGGACTTATCACTATCACTTGCATAGAAGATGATGAGATCAAATAAGTCCTGGACAGACGCAGAATGAAAAGCTCATAACCCTTATCAATTTGGGTGCATAGTTTGTTGTAGGTGGCAGGCTTTAAGCGCCTGAGAGTGGAACCAAAATTGTAGAGACATACATCTGCAAGATGCATGTTGGCGTAGTTGATAGGGTAGGACCAGTAGGTATACCATGCAGCCCTGATTTCTTGGGTTGACCATTCCCACTGTGCCATCTCTGCACTCAGTACAACTGTGTGCACAGTGTTTTGTGTGGCCCACTCCTCCAGCATGGCCTTGAGCTTTGTCTGGTAGGCATACTCATCTGCAGTGTTCAATATTGCCAAGTAATAATTGACCCCCAATGGGGAAACTGCCAATAAAACCCCAACAAACCAATGCAATATTGGGCCGTGCTTGTACACGTCAGACTAGATATGCTCTCTTCAAAGTCTTGGATACTTGCAGATATCTTAGCATACAACAGGAAGATGACACAATTACAGGCCCTCATTGCCCTCCCGTTGATAAAATTAATAATAGTTGAATTGTAAGGGTCAGTTTCCACCAAAATGGGGCCACTGAGAACTTGATTGGACAAGATTCTAGCAGCAACCACAACTCTGTGCATCCACGAATTCACTGTTCTTTTGTTGGTGAAGATGCTGTGGAGTCCCAACTGGAGACTACCTGGACCAGGAGCATCTGCGGGTCACATTCCATAATGGCCATAATAAGGGGATGGGCTGTGTTACCTTCAGTTGAAGTACGGGCACCAGTCAGGGTCTTCTTGGTAGGGGGCCACAGTTGGTGTGGGCTCGCAGGGTTGCAGCCACAGTGAACTTTGCAAACCCCATTGTGGCCACAATTTCCCCGAGGGACATAAGCTTTCCTTGCTTTTCAACCATTTCAAGAACAATCTCTGGAGTGATTAATTTTCTTCTGCGTCTTGCAGGCTGATTGGCTGGGGGAGGGATGTGTTTATCATGGGAACTGGTCAATGTCATCTGATTGGCTGTTTTGGGGTTGTGGGCTCTCTGGGTGACCCCATGGCTAAAATGGCTGGTTCCAGATGCCATTGCTGATAAAGGATTTGGGTTGGCAGCTGCCTGTGCATGGTGGGCAAACAAGGCCATGCTGGAAGTTGCAGGAGAAAGAACAGACTTCTGGGTGGGGCTTGCGGGGGGGCCTGCGGGTTGGGAGTGGCCATAGACAGAGGCTTCACTGTTAAGAGACCCAGTGTAGCCCTGCATAATTTTTTCAAGACCAGGGAACAGCTTGTTGACTTGGTTGTTATTGAAAGAAGACATAATAAATGTTTATTAAAATTTTAAACTCAAGAAGAGCAATGTATATTTTAGTCAATTTTGATGTTAAATATGTTAATTTTGTGAATAGTAGGATCTAAATTTTAGCTGCCCTAAAATGGAATAGGGTGATTTTTGAGAATGCCTATGATGCCTAAAAGAATTAGCACAAATCTACTCTATATCCTTTAGCATCCTTTTTGAGACACCCATAAATTTTATTTATTTCAAATTTCTTGCAATTATGATTTGAAACTTGGTTCTTGGATTTGACAAGCCCGCAATTTCAGATTTGATAAGTTTTACATGATGTCTATGATTTGTTTGAAATACAGGAAATCTCAAATTGTACATAAGAATCCCACATTTCTGATTCATGTATCCTGCATTTGTTTGCTGAGTTTTGTCTTTTGTTAGTTGAGTTATCTGCTCAAGAGATTCAAAATTTGCCAATTTAAATAAATCAAAAAAAGTCAAATTAAATGATTGATTTTATTAAATATTTTATTTTTCACTCAGCTGAGTTGCCCGGAAAAGTGATTCAAAATTTGGACCAAGGATTTGAAAATCCCGCATTTTTACATTCAGGTTCTGAATTTACAGTATCATTTTAAATAAAAATTAAATAAAATTATATTAAAGCAAAAGACTGAACTATTATAATATAATAGTTTTGTAAACTGTTGAGATAAACAAAATCATCTTGGTCTAAAAGCAAAATCTAAAAATTAAAGGAATTTATATTATGTTATATTATATTATAATAGAGTTTGATCCACTACAATTTCATTTTTAGACTGAGTTGATTTTACTTATCTCAGCAGGTTATAAAGATACTGTAGTATTAATTTTATTGAAGTTTGTTCTTTTATTTGAGAAACTCTCTTGAGCATAAGTTTCAAGATACCAAGTGTGAGGTGGGGCAGCAGCAGATGCAGGCAGTGGCTGCTAGGTCAGTGGGCAATTCCCAACACAGTATTGGTGCCAACTTAATGATATATAAGAGAGATCTACCTATCAAAGACCAGGGGCCAGTATATGGGACCATGGGGTCCACCTACCCTGTCAGCCTAATATAAATTACACTAAAGAGTTGGGTAGGCATAGTCTCATTTGCAATCCCAGGATCCTATAGGCAGTTGGACTGGGGGACAGAAGGGGTCATAAGAACTAAGTACACAGGTAGGTAGTTGTAATTGTCCTTGAAAAAGTAGGATTTTACAGTATATCAATAGTCTTTGCAACCAACTGTCTCAGGTTAGCAGAGTCTTATTTAAGGATTGAAAATGAGGAGAATTTCTAAAGTAAACTTGAAGTAAGCCATGTTCACAGGATATTTGGTCAAATAAATTGGGCCAAAGGGTGTAACAAAGGGACAGAAAAATTTGGGTGTGGGATCTGCAGGATCTTTAGGTGCAGTGGTAAGAGCAGTAAGCCTGTGAGTTTGGTTTAGAGGTCATAGAGAACAATTATAATATATTGTTAGATCTTGTTGAACCAAAGCTTCATCACAACTTTATTATTCAAGATGATGATGGAGTTTGAATTCAACCTGGCAAGGTATAATTACCATCTACTGGGCTTCATCCTTATATCTGGATTTTGAAAACTCAGATGGCAGGGTGATGGAAACTTGGGGGAGGCAGGGTGACATCAGACACAGGTGCTTATCATTGAATGGTGTTAAGAGATAGACAACTATATCCTTCTATTCACTATCCTGGTTGAGAGGGGCAGGTGGGGACACAAGACATGCTCAATTTAGTACTTCAGGAAAAATTGGGGGCTCTTGTTGGTGGGGTGTTGAGTTCTTCTGTTGCATCCCTTGATGTGATTTCCTACCACTTCATAATAGCTTTTGTGTTATAGTTGATTTTTTGCTTGCAATCTTTTGTGATATTGACAATTATTTTGAATTAGCAGGTTTGCATTCAAATCACTCTCAGATTTGAGCCCAAAAAACATGGATGGCTGGCCCCTTGGCCCTTTGGGCTAGCAGGCTGTAGAGTATAGGGTTCAAGGTTTGATTCTCATTATGGACTTTGCTTTATTATCAACAGCAAAATGTCATTTGTGATACTATGTGGCCAATTTTAGAAGTACAACAGTTGATACTATTTCTTTGGTTTTATGAATAAAATTTTAATCAATTCATTATCATAAGACCATAGATCTATTTTGGGCAATGAAAACAATCCAGATTGGCAGAAAAAATTGTATATAACCTTATTGCTTTAGTGAGTGACTAATTTTTTTCTTTGACTTTAGTGTATTTGTTAACTGAAGAGTAAATCACTTAACTTAAATTTCATTCAGAATGTGACTCATTCAATTTTCTTTGGATTTGTTTTCTTTTGCTGGCTTTCCTATTTTTGGGATACATATTTGGGTTTATTTAATGTGTGCTTGATAATTTTAACAATCATATACCTGGTTGGGCACTAATTCTGTGGTGTGGAATTTTTACTAAGTAGAACCATTTATATTTTATTCTGTAATTAACTGGTTTTTTTGCTAGTATATTTTGTTTATCTCAACAAATTGTAAAACTAATTTATAAAAAGCAGCTAGGAATATTAAAGTTGGTACAGCTGTGATAATAGTTTTTTGAGTCAAATCACATAATGATAAACTAACTTGAATACTTAAAAGAATAAAGCAGCTTGTCTTTATTTTCTATATAATAATATTATTGATAAGGAGCGCCTTTTGGGGAAGCTTCAAATATAGAAATGTGAAAGGAGAGAAGTATATTTTATTGGATAATACTTTAGGCTTATATAGCTTTAGCTGTGGTGGGGATATTAGTTGGACCAAACCTAGGGGCTAGTCATTTGCTGGATGGGTTCAAGTCGTTGGATACCTGGACAGTCATGCGATATTGGTTTGTTGCTGTTTCCAGTATGTTGAATGGTATATTGGAAAGGCACCAAATCGGGCAATGACTGGATGTTAAGTGTGATGGCGGTAACCAGAATACCCGTACATCCAGACCCTTGACATTATGTATGGTTTAAAAAGAAGAATAAATATAATTTAGGCTTTTATATAGAAGTACTTTAGGTTAAATACTAGTTTTTGAATGACTTTAAACCAAGAAGTGATTATAATATAACTAAAGTAAAGTAAGATTAAAGGCAGAAAAATATGATATTCAAGCATATATGCCTATTTTATTCTATATGATGAAATTTTCATGATACTGAACATTGATTAAGAAGGGCCCTTTCCAAGCTTCTAATAGCCCAGTTGGCAATTAAAATAATAACCATTTAATTCCTTAAACATATGCAAAACTTTCTTTTGAGAAAAGTTTGTGGTTGGACTCAACCCTCACCAAATGAAAAAACACACACTTATAACTTATGGAAATACTTTTTTTTTGGAAATTTTTATTAAAAAACTTATTGAACTACTACAAAAACTTAACATATTTTAAAATCAATCTCATTAAGTTTTATCATAGATTAGTTGCCCCAACAATGAAAATATTTACAAAAAGTCGCTCATGGCTGGGATCGAACCAGCAGCCTCAAGATTAACAGTCTTACGCGCTAGCCAATTGCGCCACACGAGCTAATAATTTTTGTGCCGGTCGATACCGGGCGCAAATATAGATAATACACAAATATGTTCAACAGATGTGGTTTTTATTTTACCAATGGGCGCTCCCTGATGGATACTCCCACCCCCAATAAAGAAATTTCTTGGTTTAAAAAAAGAGGTTTTTATTTATACCAGTAAAATAATGTTATGTATCAATATGGCTACATTTATAATCAAATGTTATTTATATCATATAATTAATATTACTTTGTGCTACAAATTTTTAAAAAATATTAAACCCAACCAATATACCATTTAAAACCTCTTTTAATTAGCTTATCTTTGTCTTTCTTTCATATCTTCACTTATTATAAGTAATTTTAAATTATAAAACTTTCTTATCATTTTTTATATTTTACTGATATTATGAATTATTTTATATGACTGTTTTTCAGTAATTATATTTTTTCTGATATTTATTTTATCAATATGAACTAATCTGAATCTGAATCAAAAATTCAAAGCCTTATAAAAGGCTTGTTGTGTTTATTTTTGAAAATAAGTGGTTTTCAAATATAAAGCCAAAAAATAAAAATAAAATAATGTACTTTTCATATCTGTTGAGATGGACACATAAAATCCAGATTGAAGAAAACTGAAGTTACATACAAAACATAACTGGTGTGAGTTTTTTCTTAATGACTACAGGGGAAGAAACCATTAACAATTTAATATGATACAAAAGACACATAAAACACCAGTAAAAACATAGTAAAATTCAAACTTGATGATACATGCCCAAAATATAGAGCAAATCAAACTTACAAAAGTTGTTTTGGATTTCAAACAACACCCAAAATTTATTTATTTAGAAAATGCATATCTAGAACACATAATTATTAAATAGAGAGCACACCAAAGTTATGCACACATTGAACAAACTCAGACAATTATCAATACGTTTTTACTTTTTTGATTGAAATCAAGCCCCAATAAGGAAAGAGAAATACACATTCAACTCAATGATTTTCATTTAAGAAATTGGGTTATCAAATTTTAAATCCAGCTTTCTGATTATCTCAACAGGTTTAAAAACTACTGTAGTAAATTTATAATAAAATCAACTCATATTTAATCACAAACATAAATAAATATCTCTTTTATTAAGATTTTATTGCATTTTTAATTATTTGTTGCAAGTACAGTAGTTTTAAAAGCTATAGTGCAAGCAAAAATAATTCATATTTAAACAAATTTAACTCAGATGTAAATAAAATCAAAATGAACCCAAATCTATTGTAAATCAATATAAATTTGTTTATTTTTATTTTTTTACATCTGAGTTATTTTAGTTTAAATCTGAATCATTTTTTCTTGATGTCATAGCCTTTAAAACTACTGTAATAGTGATGTTTCAATTATTAAAGCTAAGTGACAAGAGCTCATGACATGCAACAACCAAGCACAAGAAGATAGTCCAGCTTTTTTATAAACCCAGGGCTTAAACTACACACAGGAGGACAAACAGCTGTATGTTACTGTCAGTGAAACTGACACCTTAGTGTTTTTATACCATTTGAAGACCACCAATAATCAGGGCAATCACTAGAACTGTGTATAAGAAAACATAGTGACCAATCTTCCTTTAGTCAATGATACTCTAATTTCATTGTATGAATTCATCCAAACATTATCTATAATTTCTAAGAAAGCAGACTCAAGCATGGCATCAAATAAAGACAAAAAATTAAGCAATCAGATTGTCCAGGAGATTATAGATTTGAACACAAAAAGACTGAACTTTTGGGCAACTTATGAATGTAACAGGTTTACCAAAGCAACCATCATGAAGGAGTTCAAGGGGGTGCACAAGCAAAAAAACACTCTCAAAGTGAAGCCTGTATGTCTTAAAAAGCCATACTGATGTACAGAGGCTTATTATATTATGCTCTCAATATTACAACATGATCCTTAAATAAAAATCACTCAGGTCAGATACCAACTGGTTCATCATGATATCTGGTCCTCAAGAGAATGATACAGGTGTGAATAGGGCTGAAGTAGTTATGAAACAATGACTGCTTTATAAAAAGCAGCCATTTGTCTCAGATCTGGAAATAATTCTGGAAATTTGTTTTGGCTACAATTCCGGAAGAATTGTAGCCATACACATCCACAGAAGGGTGTTTTTTAAGATTTTTTTAAAAAAATTATATTTTTTTCAAATTTTCAAAGTAAAGAAGTATTATAACTCAAAATCAAATTTAATCAAAAATTTATTTTTAAAAAATTTATATAAAACTGGCTTTTCTGAAAAAAGAAAACTGTCTTTGACCGCTTTTTTTTAAATTTCAGATTCTCATAACTTAGGGAAATCCAGAATCCAAAAACACAATATCTTGGATGTGTCAATTATGGCAAATGCCATAATTGTTGCATTTTTAATCTGTCACAGCTCTAAGTGTGGATGTATGGATTTATAATATTGGTGCAATTATTCTCAATTTTTATGGGATTAGTGGGTTGAGTCTATAAATACCCCATGTAATCCAGAATTGCTGGTATTGTCTAGACAACTTCTCATATCAACTAGTGATGATTTTTTATATCTTATTATAAAATGATTGTAACTCTCAAAGATTATGGCACCAAAAAAGGCCATGATGATGCTAGTGACAAAAAACAAGCTGATTTTCTCAGGGCATTTTTGGGAGTTTTCCTGAGAGTGATCATATTTTATTAGACTCCAGCTAGTTATATTAGCAGGTAAAGATAGAAGTCTATCATTGAGGCCATTTTAGAGATATGAGAGCCAACAGGTACCAACTACACAGTCTATCTGAGCCATCAAATAAAAGACAATAATAAGGCAAAGGACGCCATTCAAGAGGCAGGAATCCAGTGATTTATAAACTCATCAGGTCACATGAACTATCATCTTGCCAATATTATATTATAAAATATTTGCAGTATAATGTGATCCAGGGATCCAAAGCGCATGGTTGTTATACTACTGGAATTAAATGACTATAATGGACTGTTTACCCAGTGTGTTGTCTCTGAACTTTTCTCTAATTTAGTATTGTTGCAACCAAGTTTCCCTCCTTGCCTACCAACATATCTTACAATGCACAGGGGACACTCAATAAGTCTCCCCAAGACGTATCTAACAGCATGAACCAATCTGATGGCAAGATTGAACTGTGGGCACTTTCTTCTAATTAGGAGCATTGTCAATTTGACCTGCTGATCCCTGCACAAGTTATTCCTTGGCTTTGAACCTTACATGGAACACGCCACTATGCCACCCCCTGTGGCCTTGTGGCTTTCCCCATATAGTATATTAATCCCAATATTCTATAATAAATATACCTTATTCTATTCATCTCTGTCTTTTCTATTGGACTATTGTCTTCCCCAATCAAATACTGAACTCTAATTAGTTCAGTTGCAACAGTATCTCATTGTTGAATGTAAGAAACAGTCACCATGATCCATGTATGCTCCCTTTTTTCTATGCTCTATTTAGCCCAATAATGACAGAACAGCAGTACACAGTGCTGTATAATAAAGCAAGTGTTTTTGAAAATGGACTTTTATTATTTTCTTTACATACATCTCTATTGCACCCAACTCACACCCTCCCACCCATCTCCAATTAATTTCTCTAGTCATAATTGAACACAAGACACCAAAACTAACCACAAAGGCACTTTAAGAATCTAATGTACTTTGATTTATTTCAGATTCCCTGTTGTCTGTGCTTTATTTTCTCTCTTATAACCAATTATACAATGGCACAATTATCTTTTTTTCATGTATCCCTAATATGGAATATATTGATATCACATTGTCTGAAAGTTGAATCAGAACACCAAAAATCCTATTTTAGCTTTCAAATTAAAGCAAAGGCATTTGGGAATAATTATCATAAATACCAATAAAAATACTCCAAGTGCAAAGGTAATGTGTTGACTTTTTGGTGGGATACACCATCTCAAAAAATGCCATCTAGAAAGACGCCATTTCAAATTTTTTCAAGATGGTGTTGGTATCTAAATTAGCAAAATTAAAAAATCTTAATAAGATTATTAAATAGTTAATTTTTACATATTGGTTTATAATACAGAATCCCAAAGAATTGCATCACAAAAACACTATCTCAAATCAAAATAAAAAGAGTGTCACCCAAATAAGATTTTTTGAGTATAAAAACACTTAATAAATATTCTAAAATACAGCATCTAAAAAACTGCATCACAAAAGCTATACCAAATCAAAATAAAAAGAGTGTTATCCAAATAAGATTATCAAAACTTGATGTACTCCACTGCAGAACTACCCATTTGTAGGCGCCATCACACCACCTTAAACAAACAAAAAGTGCTGTGAAGCTGCCTTAATTTTACAGAAGCTTTCAAACCTGATGAGATAAACATATACATGTCAATTTAGAACACATAGATTCAGTCACAAAACAAATTTTAACTGGAACCAGTTGAAGGTCAATTTACTCAATAAAGCTTTCATTTTTTATAGCCAGAAAAACATAGTCAATCAAACAAAAAAATTAAAATCAAATTCCAAATTCCAAAAATGAGACAGCAAACACATGAAACTCAAATTCAAAACAAACCCAATCCAGTCACATACTGAAGCATTATACATCAAATTTGATAAGAAGTGTGAGGCAAATATGATACAAACAGAGAACACATGAGATTCAGTCACAAAAGTGATGTGCTCAAACATGAAACAACTCATTTTTTTTGAAAATATTGATTATTTTTGGGATTCAAATTGGAAATAGTGTATTTCAGTAGTGAATTCACCAAAAACTATTCAGGAAACTAAGCATTATTTTTTCAATTTACACACTTCTAAATTTGGGCATTTTTGTCTGAGAGAATGTCTCAAAAAGGAGCACACACTTAAATAAAATTAATTTCCTAGAAACACTTTGCTTTTCTGTTTTTAATAGAATTTTTTTATTGCTTTTAGTTTACAATGAGTTTCACCAGAAAAGATAACTTTGACATTGTTGAGGAGCAGTACCAGGAGCAACTGCAAGCCTAGGTTTCTGAGCTAAGGAGCGCAACCACCGCGTTTCTGGTGTACACCCAATTTAATGCAAGTTGTGAGGAGGCTGAGTTGTATGTGTCATCAGGCCCATCCATGGGTGACTTTTCCAATGCCCAGTATGTTGGCCCCCAAGACCAGGCCCAACCTGAGCCTGTGGTACATTCTGGAGACTGGGCAACTGTGGCCCCCTCCATCCCTATCCAATCATTGCTCAAGAATTCAGGCCAATTAAACCTTGCCCTGCCTAATCCAGATCCCCTTATTCCTGAAGGCCCCCAAAAATGTTGACTTGTAACCAATGAGGTCATAGAGGAGATTGTGAGCCTCAAGAAGAGTGGCATAAATTTTACAGAAATTGCCATCTGTCTCCAATTCATCAAGGCAGTGGTTAAGTGTGATTTCTGAGCCCTCTTAAAGAGAGGTGGTGAAAAGCTGGCCAAGAAGTCAAAGAAGAAGATTGAGTTCCAGATTAAGGAGGCATATACTATCATGCTTGACATCCTCCAGTGGGACTCATACCTCTGATTGACTGAGGTCTGTCACTTACTTGGGATCCAGGGCATATTCATTGCCAGCCACACTGCACAGCTCTGGATGTATGGGCTTGTAGTCAGTGTTCTGATTCTGACCAATTGGCTGGCCAATGAGTTAGATGATGGCTCTGATTTTCCCTACAGCCCTATGATTGGTGCCATCATTACCTGCTGCCTGTCCTCAATTTCAGACAATGTCATGTGTATATCTTACTATAAATTGTCATTGCAATTCCATGATTATGACACTTTGAGTGAAAAGAACGCTCCCAAGGGCAAAAAGAAGGAAGCACAGGGGAATGTGATTGGTGCGTTTCTTGCAGTTTCCCCAAAAGGGAATGTATTTTTACAGACTACAACCAGTTACACCAATGGTTACTGGTACAGGAAATTCCTCTCTGACCTGCTTGCCACCTGGGGCTCAGCCAATTCCAAATTCAAAATATTCCTGTGCCACCAAATGGAGTGCACTGAAGTGGCCTCCAAGAAAATACAAGCAGAAGGCCACAACATTTCAATTTTCCCTGCTGGCCAAGCTGATCTTCACCTGGGTGATGTGTTGTTCTTTAACATTGGAGACATCATCTGTGGGTGCAACCCCACAACCTTCAGCCAGGTGGTTAGTGCAGCCAATAACCCCTCAGTGCTGTTTCCATGTCAGAAGATTGCTGACATGTTTACAAAGATGGCATTCAATGCTCTCAGCAACAACCAATCACCAAAGGACCCCCAGCTGCCAACTTGTGACTCCCTGTTGCACAAGCCAATCACCGTCCTCCCCAAGTTGCAATACTGTAAGTTCAGAACCTGAACGTAAAAATACAGGATTGTCAAATCCTTGGTCCAAATTTTGAATCACTTTTGCGGGCAACTCAGCTGAGTGAAAAATAAATTATTTAATAAAACCAACCATTTATTTTGATTTTTTTTGGTTTATTTAAATTGGCAAATTTAAAATCTCTTGAGCAGATAACTCAACTAACAAAAGACAAAACTCAGCAAACAAATGCAGGATACATGAATCAGAAATGTGGGATTCTTATGTACAATTTGAGATTTCCTGTATTTCAAACAAATCATAGACATCATGTAAAAATTAACAAATATAAAATTGCGGGATTGTCAAATCCAAGAACCAAATTTCAAATCATAATTGCAAGGAATTTGAAATAAATATAATTTATTGGTGTCTCAAAAAGGATGCTAAAGGATATAGAGTGGATTTGTGCTAATTATTTTAGGAATTATAGGCATTCTCAAAAATCACCCTATTCCATTTTAGGACGGCTGAAATTTAGATACTTGATTACAGTAGATTTCAGAAGATGCTAATAATAAAGTAGAATTATATATTACAATCTATCTTACCACATTGTCTTTTCTTTGGTGTGTTGATAATGTGCTTGCAATTAATTGGACAGCTTCACCTCCAGTTGCCTTGGTAATAGGAAATCAAGTCGCCTCCCCAAGACCAACTGTGGTCACAGAGGCAACTTGATTTCCTATTGCCAAGGCAACTGAAGGTGAAACTATCCAATTAAATGTAAGCACATCATCAACAGAAAATGAACTATCAACACCCCACGGAAAAGACAATGTGATAAAAATTTATTGTAATATATAATTCTACTTTATTATTAGCGTCTTCTGAAATCTACTGTAATCAAGTATCCTTAGTAGCAATACATAAATACATAGTTAGTAAACTAATGGTTTATCTTTCCCTCCTCTCCTTCTTCCTTGAAATAAAGTTTTATGGCCCCTGGCGTAGCCAGGGGCCAAAAAACTTTTTAAAAAATTCCGCGTCATCAGGAGAGTAGCTCATAAATCATTATATGGTTTTATGGTTGCTATATTAGTGATTTAAAGTGCAGAATATTGCATCATTTACAGTTTAGATAATTTTTCATTTCACTTAATTTCATGTCTAAACATGTGTCAGGGATTCTTTCCCTGACTACCTTACTCTTATTGACCTCCTTGGGAAAAACACAGTCTTAAATCAACACCAGAACAGAGATTCAGAAGGCACTCAGTCAAAAGCACAACACAACAGTCTAAACAGTAATATATGGTATTTTGAAACCTTGGGGACCCAGATTCAAACTCAGGATGCTTCTAAGGAATGTATTGTTAGCTCTGGATCAACACAAACCTTTGATTTACCTTTTTATTACCTGGTTATTCGGTTGATTTTTGCTTTCAAAACGTCTTTTGAATTCAAAAGAGTTAATAATATGCCTGGAAACGTCACTTACCATCTTGATCCTGATTGACTGAATCTAGCTTTCAAACCAACTTCTGACCCGATCTCTCTTACTTTAGTGCAAGCTCCGTACTATGCAATCCTTGATCTTCAGCCTGTACACCGCTTAATTTCCTTTGATCTTGTGGCTTTCTCTGGCTTATTATTATTCAATTATGAGATTATATTATCTCTACAGACCCAAATCCAAGCCAATATTATCCAGGTATTAATTTCATACCTTATAGTCATGAAAATCATTGGCAAATCCCTCTCATACCCCCAAATAACCACTTAAAGGTTCCAGCCTCCATTTTGGAGACTATTTAAGTGTACAAACCTTACCATTCTTAAATGTTCCAACAATAAAGATTATTACTCTTCTAGCTACTCCTCCATTTTGATAACACTCCTTTTCTGAAGCCATGAGGGGAAATCTCTTCCTATCTTGGTTTCTAGCCTATTTCTTGACCAAGGTGTACACCTTGGAAAACCCAACTCCAACAACAGACTGGTATAATTCCTCCCCGGATGACGCCCACCAGAAGGAATCCCTTGCCAATGGGTGGTTCAAATATCCTTCCGGACATTGGGGACGTAAATTCCACTATGGCCACTTGTTTGCTTCCCCACCTACTGAACCTACTCTGGTTAGACCTTATGCCTCATTTTACCTCTTGACATATTTGGTGGGCTACTATCTGCTGGGGCAATTCAGTTCTATGTTTGGAAGGTTCACTTATCTAGGTCAACTTGGACATCTTGCAATGGTCACAGTTCCTATCGGCTTGGTCATAGCAGGCTTAAATGTAGGGACCTTGGCCCATTAGCTGGGAAGTTTATTCCCCACAAGGTGGGTCCCTGGCAACATGGGTGTTTAGATTGGATTTTTCATTTGATTTTATCCAGAGTGGAGCTTCTTGATTTGGGTTGATTTGTCCTAGTTATTTACTGTACATTCAATTTGGATTCCAGTTACTGCAATTAATATCTGAGTTTACTGGTGGCATTCAAAAGTGATTTGAAATTTGGTTCTTGGATTTGACAATCCTGCAATTCCAATAAACATAGTAAACTTAATGGAAATGGTTGATGGATTTGAACGCTTCAAATCTGATCCCAGTTAATTCATTTTGTCCATTGGAAATATGCAGTTCAACTTGAACTTTGCAAAGTGTCTATGAGTTCCTGCATTTTTAAAAATTCAAATAAATATTCAAAAAAATCAATTTAATTAAAAAAGGCTATCCTGCAAAAGTGATTTGAAATTTGGACCAAGGATTTGACAATTCCGCATTTTTACGTTCAGGTTCTGAATTTACAGTATGATGTCATGTACAATCAATTATTTAAATCCAATCAAGGCACTCAATTCCTGTTGGGTCTTCCAGCTACCCTAGTCCCCATCTAATCCTCCCAGGTGACCAGCATCAACCCCACCAGCCAATCAAGTCCTCCCCCTCAACCCAGTCTGCTACCTAGTTTGCACTGCCCAATCCCATTCCACCAATAAAACTTGCCCCCCAATAATAATTATTTTTTATTTATATTGGTTTAATGTTTACAAGTTTTTATATTTATAATAAATACTTTACATTTAAATAAAGTAAGGATTGATTTTTACCATGCCACAACTTAAATTTGGCTGCTTTAATAATTAATTGAAATAATCCATTACAACACATATATCTCTAAAATAAATGATCTACATATAACCTGTGAAATTGGCTATCTTTTAATAAATATGTACTTTGGATTGAACTTGGCATATTGATTCAAGAATAAATCATGTTTTACTTGGAAAAAACATATACATGACATAATATGCTGTTCATGATACTAAGATTGGGTTGGTTTACACGCTCAAAAATAAATGATCTACATATAACCCACAAAAGTGGCTATCTTTTAATAAATATGCACTTTGGATTGAACTTGGCATATTGATTCAAGAATAAATCATGTTTTACTTGGAAAAAACATATACATGACATAATATGTTGTTCATGATACTAGGAATGGGCTGCTATATACAATGAATATACATAATATCAATATCAAATGAATAGTAGCACTTAAAGCTAATAAAAAGTCATAAGTAAAATCATGATATATTTATTTAAAATCTATTAGCTACAATAGAATAGATATAGTTTATTGGAACATTTTTATTTCTATAAAAAGGGCTGGAATAAGTACAAGGAAAACATGGCAGAATTAGAGGCAATGATAAAGGAATTGGACACAGCGGTGGTTAAAATCAAGAAGGTCAATCAAAATGTGAAGGGCACACTAAAGGAGGTGGTGTTAGAAGGCAACAAACTAGACAAACTTACTGTGCAGGCTGTGAAAAAGATGTTGCAACTGAACCAATGAGGATTCAGTATTTGGAATTAGGGAAGACAACAGTCCAATAGAATGGACAGAATAATAAGAATAAGGTATTGTTTATTGTAGAATATTGTGATTAATATACCATATGGGGATGGCCACAAGGGGGTGGCATAGTGGTGTGTTACATGTAAGGTTCAAAGCCAAGGAATAACTCATGCGGAGATCAGCAGGTTGAATTGGTAGCACTCCTAATTAGGAGGAAGTGCCTGCCATTTGACATTGCCATCAGATTGACTCATGTTGTTAGACACGTCAAGGGGTGACTCATTGAGCGCCTGTGTGTATTTTAAGATACATTAGTAGGTGAGTCTGGAAACTTGGTTGCAACAAAGAAGCTTCCCAATGCTACCAAAAAACTTGCAACCAGGCTTCTAAATGTACAAAATGATGTTCTTGCCAATATACAGTTCAAGCCACAGGGGCTCACAACTGCGGAGGCATGGTCAAACAACCCCAAGGTGTTTGAGCAGTTAAAAAAGAAAAAGAAAAAGAAAAAGAAACAAAAACAAAAACCAACAGAAGACCAGCAACCAACTAGTGACAAGTCCTGTGAAGCAACCCCTGTCAAGGGGGCAACAGGTGAAGATATAGAAGAAGGTAAAAAATATAATATCAATTAAATAAAAGATTTTACTAACTTTTTTTATTTAGAAGAAACAGAAGGAGAAGTCTGCCAGTATCTGAAATTGTACATATTGCAAACATTCTATAGCAACTATGTCCCCCACATAGGGCGTCAGCTGGTCCTGACATCAGTCACTGCCTCTGAAATGATCAATAAAATTAAAAAATTATCCTATGAAACAAAAACAGCTTACATCACTCCAACCAAAGCAAGATGACACCAAATGGCAGGTCTCAGCTTTGGCCGCGGCACCCAACCTGCAACTCAACCACTACGGTCTGCTCCCTGGCTTCTGCAAGCTCTTTGTCATGCTTGTCTGGGATTTCATCTAAACTATGCTGTGCCAAAACCTACCTGAGATGGAAAGAGGACAAGAATAAGTCTGTTTCTGTTACCCCACCAAGCACACACTATTGCACATCCTAAAAAATTTCAATGAAAAAATAACAAAACTTAGCTATAGTTCCGCTGCCGTCATGCCGGATGTTGTAGGCGTCCTTGGAGACTTTGAGGCCTCCTGGTGCTCTAACAAGACTGGTATACCAAAAACAATGAAAAAACCTTCACCACTACATCATTTAAGAATAAAATTAGTACCCTATATAATAAATTTTGTGAGTTCTCCGCCCTGTTTGTGGGGCAGAGACTTCACTTGATTGTTTATTTAGGTCTTGTTGTACTGATGTTTCTTAAATCAGAAGCCCACAACAAATATGATGTGATGATAAAACTAGATGTAGTGTGTCATTTATTAGATGGAAAAAATTGCTCCTGGATACAGCTTAATAGAGCACATTATTCAGGATTCAGTTATTCTTGCCGCCACCTATGAGATGGCTGCTCCATCAGAAAAAATCATCCCAGCCAATTGTCACAATGCTCCAGTATTCTACCTGCCACAATTTATTTAGTACAGGTCCAATGTCAACATACACACTGTCAATAGAAATTACTAGTCTATTTCAACGCAATGTCCTGGAATTCTGCTGCTCCCATCCCCAATAAAAGTCTACACCCAAATACTATTTTAAATTTCTATATATAATTTTTTATTTTAAAAATTATCTACTCAAGACGTCTATATTTAACAAATAAATACATAATAAAAAACATTCTATGTATTCATCCATTCACCCTTATTGCTTTGTTAATTTTTATAAATATGACAGTATGTAATTAAAATCATATAAAAAATGCGAAGGAACTAACCTAATTAAAATCATAAAAATATAAATATTTTAGTGTTTTATTTGTCTATTCATTCATTCATTCATTCATTCATTCAATTGGCTTTGCTTTGTTAATTTTTATTATACCTGACACAATATGCAGAATCACAGAAATAAAGTCAAAAAAATTAAACTAAATAAAACAAATATTTAAAAATTAAATCCAAAAAACATTTGGAATAGCTAAGCCTTTATTTGATTGGCTGCTGGGAAAGGCGCACAGGGAGAAACAAATCTGCATGGTCATAGAATTTGGCCATGGTTTCAGCTGAGAGGGTATGGACACCAACCTACAGCAAATTAACCAAATCATTGGTCCCAGGTGGTGCCTCTTTCTTGACAAATCTCTTGATCCACCTGAAGACCTCCTCAATTGGGTTGAGGAATGGGGAATAGGCAGGGAGTATTATAGTAGAAAACCAAATGGAAGGGATAGTGTGGGGTTCCTGGTCACCAGTCCCCAAAGTGTGTCCTGGGTCATAGCCAGGGACCGGCTTGGAGGAGCTGTCATTCTCCAACAGTGGTGAATGATTGGTTAGGAGCTTATACTTGGCCTGCATAAGAGCAAACTCTTCCAGTACCTTCCCAATCACCAGGCAAGCGTCTCCACCATACACTTGTATTTCAGCAGGTGCCAGTCCTTTGGTTGGCTGATACCAATCCTGTAATAGTCTAGCAAACTCTCTCCCAATAAACTCCCTTTCTCTATCTGTTATTTCAAGATTTCTAGTCACTTTTTCCCACTCCTCTTGGGAAGACTTACTAGAGGCAAACCTTTTGCACCCTAGGCAATAGGATTCCTCATCCCCTGGGCTAGGATAAAAATGTGGGGTAATTAACTCATAGAACTTATATTCTTTTATTGCAGGAAATTTGGGTAGGGGTCGTAATAGGCGTTTTATTCACAGTCAGAAGGAAGATCCCCTTAGAAACCTTCTGATATATGGCCTTGGGATAGGGAATAATGAGGGTTTGTGCCAGTACTTGGAGTCCTTTAACAATCTCTTGGACTCCTTGTACTTGGTCTTGGTCTTGGGCTCCTGCACCTTGGTCTTGTGCTTCTGTGTTCTGATCTTGGGCTCCTGCGGTCTGTTCTAGCTCTGGCTGTAAAGTTACGCCTCCCCCTTAGGCCTCCACTTCAATTCCTGCCAAATGCTTGGGAATTTCTACCAAATTATGTTTGAATATTTATCTAAAAGGGTACTGAAAAAGCCCAAGAAAAAAGCCATCAATTTACTACTTTGGAATTATTCAGAAGATGCCTCCACCTAACCCACCCAAGAGACACCTCTGGTTAAATATTATGTGCAAGAGCGGCTGGGAGCAGTGGTAATTGCATCCAAAGCATATTCCCAATGTTAGTTGGTTCAGTTTTCCTTTTGACTATGTCCGTCCAAAATTTGTCAAGATCTTCCTGCCTCAAGAAATTCATTTATATCTGCTCATATCATTGGTCAATTAGTTTGTGACATTCAATCTGCCACCCCAATTCTATCACATCCCTTAAATGAATGCAAGAATTGTAAAAGACCTTGCTTCATCATTCTATAATCTAATAAAGTTCAAAATTTGTTAGTAATTTTGGTCATTTGGTTTTATCTGTTGCTTTGCCGTGTTCAGTTGACTCCTTTCCCCCCTTTGACCACCCAGGAATTGTTGGCAACAACCTTTTGGTTGTTGCTGAAACCGCAATTTTATTGCAGTCAAGAGCTTGGTTTTATTTCCTCCTAACCTGCTCCCCAATTCTCACACTGGCTTCCTACTCTTGGTCTTTGGTTCCTTCTGTAGCTCTTGTGGCCTTTGTAATCTACTCAATCCAGTCCCTCAAGAGTCTCAGATAGCTCTCCCTTTTATAGCCCCTTGTTTCAAACCAAAAACCTCTCTTAGAACTCTGGGTTTTCAAAGCTTAAACTATCCAGTTTTTCTCCTTTTATAATATATTAAACTTTAAAACTTAGCTCAGCCAATGAAAGCCCTGAATTTTCTGCTTCTGCTCCTCATTTTTTAGGCTTTAACTCTTAAGCTAAAGCCCTTAAAACACTTATCAAATAGACTTTGGCTTGCAGCCAATCACACGCCTCAATTCAACGGTTTCACCAAAAAGGTTTCTCTGGATGACCCGCTCTTGACCCTGGTTCAAACCCAAGGCTGTCTTGCTCTGGGTAAACTACTGATCTGCGTTTTGAACGGTTTCACTGTGATTCCCGTCACGTTTTCCCGGCAAATCTTAAGCGTTTCCACATATGTTTTACTTAGGCAAATTTTGACCCCTCAATTTTACAACGTTTCTCCGTGTTTCTCTCAACGTTTCACAACTTTGAACCCACTTGCTGCTTGTCCTTTCACCTCTCCTAGTTGTTCTTGGCAAAATTTGCTCTTTTGCCCTCATAGTTTCTCCATTCCATTTCTGGCTCCCTTCTTTCTCAATTCTTCTTTTTAAAAAAATTTACAGTTTTAACAAACTTTACATTATTTTTCCTCCTCTTTCTTTTCCATTATATGATACTAAATCTTTTTTAATAATAATCAGGCAGTATTTGATTATTATTTAACTGCTTTTTTAAATCTATTTTCCTCTCAAAAGAAACTAAAACAGTTCTTCCAGCCTCTGTATCCAGTCTGTCTAGTTCCTTCAGGTTATCTCCTGGTCCTGCACTCACATCCTCTCAGCTCTTCAGCTCTTCAACACAAACTTCTGGTCCTTTGGCCATCCTGCATTATAATCAGCTAATCCTGCATCATAATCTTCTTATCCTTCAGCTTATCCTCAACCAGTTCCTCAACAAATCCTCACTAGGAACCTCCTTTTTTCCTTCTATACCCTGAACCATATTGGTTCCCACAATTCAATATGAATTAACAGTCCGTCAACTAGCCTTCACTGTGATCAAACAGTCCCTCTTGCTAGTCTTCCCTGTTAATTCTGTGAACCACCTCGGTTCTTTATCTCAGTACCGGTTACCAGAACCTATAGACCCAGGCATGAGTCTACATTGAACTGGCATTTGACTGGGCCCTCATAAGTGGCAATCCACTTAGGCCATTCAACCATAGATCAATGTCTATGCGTTGTTTTTACTTTCCCAGGTGATTAAGTATGGGCTTTTAGTTGCAGAGTAATCAGCTCTACTTCCCAGAGGCCTGATCACACCAAGTTCTGCAGCTTGCTTCCCCAAGCAAACCGCCTTGGTGACACCTCTGAGCAAATCTATGCCCTCCAATGCTCACTCTGGGTTCCTCCAAAGCTCCCATAGGGGCATAAACGAGGACACCCTACCAGTCTGTTAGGTAGGATGCTTGCTCACAGACCTCCTGTAAGCGTATTAGGGTACATAGAGCCCTCAAAGCTCTTCCCCTCCCTGGCAGCCCGCGTTACCCGCCAGGGGTCCAAAACCTACTCCCCCCAGACAGACAAAGTTACCTGCTTGCTATTTCAGTCTTCACCCTTCCGCAGCAACAGTCTCCTGCAAGGTGAAGCACTATAGCCCAAAGCAGCCAATTTCTTCTGCTGATTGGAGGCAACATCTGCCTCTGGTAGTCCTATGTTACCTACCAGCCAGGCCTTACTTACCCTAGTAGTCCCATGTTACCTACTAGGCTCACCCTACTTACCCCTAGTAGCCCTATGTTACCTACTAGCTTACAGCGTCACCAGCTAACCACACATTGTCACTCTTCAGCATATTGTCTTTATTTGAAGCCAAATCAACCCTCACCTGCAAAACAACACATACGTGGATCACCACAGATAGTACACTCTCTTAAAACCCAAAATCAGCAAAGAAACTCAGCCAAACCCCTGAAAGAGATTGACAACTTGAATGTCATCATAGACAAAAATGGGTCAAAGCTGGGGTCGCCCAAATAGCCCTCAAAAATCTGGACCTGCCTTATTTCCCCCCAAATAATTATGACAAGAAAATTATGTATTATACACTATTTGGGGATGGCAGCGCTTGACCCACTGGTTGCCCAAATTTTTGAATTATGACGTCATTGACTTGAATTCCAAGGCAGGACCACCAACTGCTGAAATATTCTTGCCAGCTAATCAGAAGCTGCGGAATCTCCCCCTGACCCATCCTGAATTCCTTTAAGACTTCCCAATTTCCCCTCTAGAAACTTGTTTCTAGATAGCTATATTTCCCTGAAGAATAAACAAAACAAGTATCCAAAAAACCTCATGTTAGAGTATCTTGGCCTCTTGGCCCCACTGGTTGACAGTATGCCAGCCGCACTCTTTCAGTTTGCTGCCAATTCCTTAACCACGCCTTGGCCCGCTTTGTACCCTTTGGTTCCCCTGGCTTTGTCCTCTTATTTACCTCTTCAATTAATGTTTTTGATTTTGGTCCTAATGTCTGCCATTTGCTACACCCACAAAGGCACAAAATTAGTAACCCCATCTTACCAATTTGGTTTAGTGTTGTTGAAGCAACTGACAATTTGCTTATTTTATCCGCATCATTTTTTGTTGCATCTTACAGCCCGCCATTTAACCCTTACAGGGAATAAGAGAAGATGTAAAGGCGCTGTAGCTAATTGTTGCAAGGCAATGGCAACACCAGGCTCAATCACCTGGAATTCATTGAGAATATCTGCCACCTTGTGGAGTCCAATATTATCCAGCACAATAATTTTGGTGAAGCCCAGGCTTGTGCGCCTCAGGTGCTCCTGAACCAATCAGAGAAATTCAAGGAAGGTCATACTATTGTGGAAACCCTTGATCATCTGGTATAGCTCAATACCAAGGGGACCAAGAAGGACTACCATAGAGTACACACCAGACCAGACAGCCGCACACTGGGACATGCCGTTCTTTTCCCCTTTGGGGACATACCCATACTTGTTGCGCATCAACAATGCAGAGGATGACTTGTCAATGTAGTAGAATTTGACAGTCCCCTTCTCCTTGAGAGCAATTACCACCTCAGTGTATTTTTGCCAGTACATGGCATTATCAGGGCTGTTTCAATTTTATGGAGAAACTCTGAGTTTTTTTCACAAGAAAGTTAATTTTTTTACCATTTGGTAGCACGTGGAAACCAAAGCTTGGATTCCAAAAGCAGAATCAACCATTAACTGAATATTTTCCAGTTCAAGATGGCAGTTCTGCTTGATCCACTGTTAGATGGCCCACAGGTGTTCCTGGACCAATAGAACTGGAACCCACTTGGATTTCTCCAAAAAGAGAACAGTACCTGTTTTTAGGTAGGTTTTTTGGAGCCTGTGCACAGATTTTTCCAAAATACTGACAATAGCTGCGGCCTTCCAGTAGTCAGTGGTCTCCTCCATGAGTCTCATGAAGGTCTCCCGGGTGGTGTCAGGGATGATGTGATACTTGGCCCTTTTGGTAGTAGGGGTCAACTTATTGGGATTGGGCACAACACAGGGCATAGGTATCTGACTATAGAATGCAGCAACCTTCTTTAGCACCTTCTGCCCTTTTGTTGTTTGGAAACACTGGGGTGGCTTGTCCTTGTCAGCCCCATTGGAATCACTCATGTAAGGCTTGTAGCTAGTGTCAAGTACGGGCTTAACCTTCTCCAGTAGGGCTGCAGGAACACCATTGCAATGGTATACAGGGTTGTACACCAAGGACACCCTCTCAGTGGTGATATCATTTACTGTTTTGGTAGTGACAACCTTGGTGTATTTTCTGGTTAGCTTCTGGACCCAGGGGTTGATGCTCTGCACCCTTGCATGTTGTGCTTCTTGAACTGGTTGTGCCAGTGCAATCTAACTATTCAACTCTCCCATCTCCTTCCTGAGTAGACACTTGGGTTGCACTAACTCTGTTCTTTGACCCGCGGGGGCAACCACGACTACAGCGCACAATGGGTCCATTGTTACTCTGTTGTTGGGATGCATCCATTTTGGTATAAAAATAAAATAAAATAAAATTAAAATAAGCATATCTATATAATTTATGTATTGTAATTTTTATCTCTCAATATATAGTAGCATGAAAGCTAGTAGTCACTACCATTTATTTCAAATTAGATTTTTAGATTTCTATATTAATTATTTTTGGCCGTAAATGTGCACTGTTAATCATGAGTTTGGGTAAATTTGATTTTTTATTAATTTCAATCCCAAAACAGACACTCAGAATATTTATTTCCCTTTTGTATTCTAGATTGTATTCTTAATTAGGGAAAGTTGGTAACAGTATTATAGATTCATTCATGTGTTTTGATATTTGATATTTACGTTGTCTGTTTCAGTTGCTATTGGGGCTCGTTGTTTGATTGCATTTGTAACTTTTGTGACTGAGTGTCATGCGTTCACCAAAAACATAGTAAACATAGTAGATGCGTTCTGTGACTGAAACTCATGTGTTCTAGTGTTTGGTACATTCATTGTTGAATCATTGTGCATCCATCCCCAGTTTGAATAGGTTGTTGTATGATAGGACATTTACGCATAATAGCACTATTTTCTGTGAAATTATCTTCTATTTAGATCTATCAAGTTGAAATTCATTTTGTGACTGAGTTTATGCATTCTAAACTGAATAATATATGTTTATCTCAACAGATTTGAAAACTACTGTATAATTATTTTGATTTTTTAGAATGATATTATTTTGTGGTAATCAGGTTTCAAAAAATAATGATATCTGAAATAAGATTGTTACTAGCTTTTAATACAGTTTAATTTAGCTGTAAGTATAAAATGCTTAATTTAATATAGGTTTTTATGTTATAAGGATTAAATAAAATTTATTTTGATAAAAGTGAAGTAATTCTTTAAATTTATTGATAGGAAAATTAAAACAAAATTTTAAAGTGCAAAGTGGCACAGTTAATAGGAACCAGATTAATCTTTAAAATAATGACCCAATCGGTTGTTTTAGCTGGTATTGGTTTTTACCATTTTTATTTCCTTTCGTTGTGATATAATATAATAAAAAATATTTCCAACCATGATAGAAAATGGCCTGTGATTAAAGTTAGAGCTTTAGCTCAAGTTAAGCATATGCAAAACTAAGGTAATTAAAAGAGAAATGATGCAAAAATTATTTAAAAATAAGTTCATCAATTAATTTTCAATCAAAATGATAGAAAATTGGTTGATGGATTATCTTCCTGCCCCAAATATTTGATATTTAGCGTAAAGCATAATTCGGCAACATCCCCTAATTAGAATATTCCAACATATCGCTGCTGCTAAGGATTTATAAATAGATTTTTAAATAAAGATCCACAAGCCACTTTCTACAACAGATCCATAATTTTAATCACTTCAATTGAAAAGGGAGATTTGGTTTTGCATTTATGCTTGAGGGGAAAAATGGGTAACCCCGATCTAAGCCAACCACTTGAAAAAGTTGGCACAGATCAAACACATGCTGAGAAACTGCAATAGCGCTTTGACCAAGGTATAGACTCAATTAACACCAACCATAGAAAATTTAACATAATTATCAAATGACTATAGAAAATCCCCTTACTGAAAATATCATCCCTGATTTGGAATTCTCTAAGGTTCACACCGCCCAATCTCATCAAGCCAATCTTTCTAACCGAAGTTCAGATTGCAATTCTGATAGAAATCTTCGCATTATGAAATGGGCCCGAAAGAAGAAACAGGTCCCAGAACATTTTGATGAACGTTCTTTAAACAAGGTAGTTACTTGGCTTATACTATATCCCCCTCAAATCTTGCTAAATCGCATACAAATTAATCCAATATATAACATTCCAATTAGCAACTTTTAAGCTACGGAGACTTAGATCCAGTTATAAGCTCCTCAGATAAACCGGAGCAAGTGATTCCTAATGCAAATAGTGTTCAAAAGCCTAGAAAGCCAGTATTTCATAAATTCCAGAAAAAGGATAATGCAGAAAACACTTCTAAAAGAAAAGATCGCTATAAGAATAAGGTTAGTTCTTCATTATTATCGTTATACTTTTATTTTCCACAGTTTTTAAGCTACCTTATATAAAGCTCTAATTATTCTGTAGAGAAAGGCTAAAGAGCCCAATAAAATAAAATTTGAAGATACTCATTGGTTCGCCATCAGCAAAGCCAAAAAGGCTCTAAAGGTAATACTTGATTTACAGTTTTGGTTTGAGCAAATATCTGATTTCTGCTTGTTTATTCCAGTATCATTATTAGTCTCAATTTTACTGCTTATATTTTTAAAAACAAACAAAAGGAAAACATAGCTTAATTGTTAAAATATGTGAAGTAAGTTTTTGATACACTATCTAATTGCAAATGTTTAGACCTTTAATATGTTTAACTTGAGTTTATTTCAATTAGCTTAAGTGCAATGTTCCAAGTTTTATTTATTTGGCTGCTTTTCACAAGTGCTTAAATCATGAGGCTTTCAGATGATAGCTGACTTTGGTTTTTACTAAATTACATTTTAGTTTAAAGTTGATCAGTTTCTCGTTGAATCTCGAAAGGTAATCTATTTCAAAACACATTGTTTGACTATAACTTTGGCATTTCCCTAGATTCTAAGTGAGCTGCCAAAATCTAGAAACTATATTTCCTCGCTTGAAGAGTTATTCCCTGAGAATCTTGCGGGGTATGAAAATTTCACTTTCTAGAGGCTCCATGATTTTAGTTACATCAATTGAGTTTAGCCTTTATATTTGATAGGGAGTTCTGCTTCCAGCCACAATATCGATATTAAGCTTACTTTTTCCTGATTTAATCTTATTTAATTCTTAGAGCTCCTGAAACTCCCGAAGAGCAACTTCAACTTATTCTTAGTGAAAATATGAGTCAAGGCTTGCTAAGTCCTCCAGCAAGGTAAGTATATATGCAGCAGCAGGCAAGGATTTTCCTGTTTGGCCTTGAATTCCGATCTAATTTTACTGAGCTAGAACCATTGCTTTGGATTGTGAGATGGTTGGATCAGGCCCCAAAGGCAGTATTAACAAGCTGGGGAGAGTCAGTTTAGTAGATTACTATGGGAATGTTATCTATGATACCTTTGTTTTTCAAAAGGATGTGACTGATTACCGCACTTGGATTTCTGGTATTGAGGCAAAAGATTTAAAGAATGGTGAGTGTTTGCATTTATATTTATTAACAAAATAGCACCTTCATTTTCAGATGTACAACAAAAAGTAAAAGAATATCTTCAAGGTCACACTGTTGTAGGTCATTCCCTCAAGGTTGACTTTGAGGTATTTTATTTTCTGATATGACCCACTAAAAAGGTAGGTTCTTGAGATTGCTATTGAAGACTACCTTACATTTGACATTGCTAAAGCATTCTCCAATTTCAACGTTATCCAGAAATCTGCTTTTGGTTTAAAATCATTGACCTTTAATCTTTTGGGCATCAAAATCCAGACAGCTTCTCATTCTTCGGTATGTACTTCAAATTTTATTGGCTGACGTTTGTAGCTCACTGATGCTCTAGCAACAGTTGCAATTTACCGCTTGCTTCTTCCCGTAGAAGAGAACACTGATTTGTTTTCCGAGCAAGTAGTCGCTCTTCAGAATCAAGCTGCTCCGTGTAGCAATCCTGTACGCCCTGCCAGCTCAAACTTGGCCAAACCAAAAAAACAAAGAATCAGAGTCAAGAGAGAAAGAAAGCAACCAAATCAAGATATTGATAGTGCAAAATAACACAAATCCAAACTTATTCAAATCAAAACGTGAACTATCCTGCAATGAGCTCAAAATTTATTTCAAATGCATTCTCAAGCTCAAGGTATTAAAAGAATCTGCTTCTGATTTTTTTACTGAGTATAAGTGAAATGGAGAAGTATAGATGGAGTGTATTGTAATCAAATAAAGATGGAATGTAACCCCAAACAAGGGAAATGTCCACAATTGAAATTAATCATCACGTTGATACTCTTAAGTGACAACTTCTGAAGTAGAAGTATGCTCAAGTGCTAAACTTAATAATAGTCAGGTAAGCAGTAACTACAAGGACTGGGAGCCAGTGAGAGAATCAGCAGCATAAATAGGCTCATTTTAAGGTGCAAAATTCAGAAAGAGAATCTTCAAATGAAGAGATAGTGAAGGATTAAAAGCTGAATCTATCAAATTAGACACCACTTGATGCACTGTACTTAAGACAAGAAAGTAAACCTCCATCATAGAGAATATAGTAGGTTTATAACTTGTCAAGATAAACAAAATCAACTCGGCTTAAAACAAGATAGAAGAGAATCCAAATCTGTTGAATTTAGTATAAATTATTTGACTTTCCTTTTCCTTTTAAGCTGAGTTGACTTCGTTTATCCCAACAGATTATAAAACTACTGTAGTTAATTTAATCGGATCTCTAGCTGATGACGGTATTGCAGACACTCAAGTAGTTTTAAGCACCGTGTGATACACAGGGAGTGGGAAGGCCTTCCTTTACCTTTTCATTTTGCCACCTCTGAAGAAAAATGTAGTGAACTCCACTCCCTGGAATTTGGCTTTCAGAAGGTTGGCTCTCAGAAAGTTAGCTATTACTGTAAGTTCAGAACCTAAAGGTAAAAATGCGGGATTGTCAAATCCTTGTACATGAACTCACCAATTTAATGAAGTAATTTTCATCCCAGAAAACCTTACTTTTTTATATAAAAGGATGAAAAATATTCCAGTAAGATGATGAGTTCATGCAAAAGAATTTGACAGTCCCGCATTTTTATTTTTAGGTTCTGAATTTACAGTAGGCTACCCCCACAAACCCTGGGCAAGTGAAATTGCTTTACGCATTACCAGGGCTGCCTCACATTTTGTAAGCAAGTGGCTTGACCAACACCCTGATCATAACAAAAACTGGGATATGTTCAAGAAAGCCTTCCTGAAAAAGTTTGCCATCAAGTGCTCTGATATTGTGATCATGACAGAACTCAGAACCTTCAAAATGACAAAAACAATTGAGGTGTACATCATAGCATACAAAGACATACATGGTCAAGGTCCTGACATCATCAAATTTGACAAGGCTGGACCATGAATGGACTTTTACAATGGCCTCCCCACGCACATCAGACGTTATTCTGACATGAGCTGCTGCAAGAATCTCCAAGACATATTCTTGAAAAGAAAACAAGCTGCGCAAAAATCTGACAACCTGCATGCAACCAACACTTCAAAATGAAAGTCTCACAGCAAAAAAGGCCCATGACCTAATAAGCAGAACAACCAAGCCAATAATCCTCACCCTCAAGGTAGAAATTTTAAAGCTCAAGCAAACCAGACAAGTACAGATACTGCACCTGAAGAGAAAAAAGCTCAGGGAAGTGCTTAGGCAAGCTGCCCTCCCCCACTTTACAAGACTCATACAGAGACTATAACATGGAATCAATCACAATGATCCAAGCGCCCTCTGGAAATCCTAAATGGTTTGCTGCCAAGACTGAAAATAAACTTCTCACTTATCATTTTTCTTTTTGCATATATCAAAGCACAGCATTATTTGGCGCTAAAACAGATCAATTCCTTGTTGAGAAGAAATTTTCCAACCTCATGAAACTACCTACAACCAAAAGCAACATCAAAAGAGTTATCATGGCGGATAACAGAGGCATCCTAATCAGTAAGGAAGCAAAAAATTTCTGGGCACAGATAGAGGATGTGCAAACTACCCTTGGTGTCCCCATCATTCCAATATCTAAGTACAATGTAGTACTGTAAATTCAGAACCTAAAGGTAAAAATGCGGGATTGTCAAATTCTTTTACGTGAACTCACCAACTTAACGGAGTAATATTCATCCCAGAACAACTTACTTTTTTATATAAAAGGATGAAAAATATTCTAGTGAGTTGGTGAGTTCACACAAAAGAATTTGACAATCCCACATTTTTACCTTTAGGTTCTGAATCTACAGTACTGGGACTAGATTGGATGAAAAAGAAAAAACCTCACATCAATTGGGACAGTGTCACACTCATCATATAGCAATAAGAAGTACACCACCATGTATACTCAACTTACCTTGATTCCCTCATAAGAGATCATGTATTTGTAAAGATTACTGAAACAGAAGAAGAAAAGAACACTAGTAAAATTGATTGTAATACCTGCAATACAAAATCATCTGTTTCAAAAGTGTGGAGCTTCACATGAACAGGGTCCTATACACCAGCAATTTTTCCAAGAATTTTCCTCTGTATTCCAGGAGAAACTGGCAGGCCTATCACCTGACAGAGGCATCCAATAGAAGATTGACTTAAAAGAAAGCGTACCCAAGGCACATCTCATCCATTGGTTAACATCTCAAGAGTTGATTTGCTAAAGAAATACCTGTATGAGGTTCTAAAAAAAGGGCTCATTTGGCCTTCCAAATCCCCTTTGATGAAGCTGTCTTCTTTGTAGCTAAAAAGGATGGAGGTTTGAGCCTTGTTACTAACTATAGAGCTCTTAATGAAGTCACAATTAAGAACAGGTATCCCTTGCACCTGATTGACAACATCTTTGATGCTTTGGGAGGATCTCAGTTTTTCAAAAAAATTGAATTAACCACAGGATACCATCAAATTTGTGTTAAGCCTGAAGACATTCCAAAGGCAGCATTCAGGACCAAATACGGGTCATTTGAATGTGTAGTTATTGATTTTGGTATGTCAAATGTCCCCAGTATCTTTGTGATCTTAATGAATGAAGTGTTCAAGGACCACATTGGGAAGCAAATCATATTCTACCTAGATGATAAAATCATCTGTAGCCCCAACAAAGAACAACACTGTAAAGATGTTTGTATGGTAATCAACACCCTCCAGGTCAACCAATTGATAGCCAAACCATCCAAGTATTAATTTTATTAACTGAGCTTCTGTTTCTAGAACACATCATTATTAAAGATGGGATCAAGCCAGACCCAGAAAAGATAAGGGTCATCACAGACATGTCAGCGCCATTCAACAATAGTGAGCTCTAAACGTTTTTGGTAATGATTATGTATGTCAAGAGATTCATTCCTGATTGGAAGCCTTAACTACCCCCTGTCTGTAATCACTGGCAAGACAACAAAATTTTATGGACACCATTGAGAGAATGACACTTCTGGCAATTAAAAAACAAATGGTTGCCACCCCTATCTTACAATATCCCAATTGTGAAAGAGTTTATGAGTTAGAAACTGACACCTACAATTAAACAATAGGAGAAGTACTTCAAATTCAAACAGGAGAAAAGGACTTCCTCCCTGTAGCATATGAATCAAGAAAGCTTTCTAATGGTGAGCAAAGATACCTGATACATGACAAGGAACTGATAGCTATCATCTACTGTTTAATGAAGTGGCAGTGTTATCTGAAAGGTGCACCAATATTCAAAGTGTTAACCAACCACAAGTCATTGGTATTATTTAAAGATCAACAACATCTATCTAGACAATAAGCTGAACAGATGAGCCTCATAAAGAGGTATCTCATGATAATTGAATAAAAACCAGGAAAGAAAATTCTTACAGCAGACATCCTATCAAGGCTATATGTAAACATCTACTATGCACTGATGGAGACCCCAATTGTCCCATGTTAATAATGAGAAATATACAAGAGGGGTTCTCACCTGGTACACCAATGGAAATCCAAGAGAAAGTCCTCAAGAACAAAAATCTTGTCAAAAATGTATACATCACTCTACACCACATATTACTAAGCGGCAACTCAGTACCCTATGTACCATCAACATAAAAGATTAATACAATCCTTTGCTACTACAGAGATTTGGGCCATACATGTAGTAAGAATCCACATGAATATCTTAAGACTCACTACTGGTGGCCCAACATGGTAGACAACATCAAAGAAGTGCTCAAACAATGTGAAGTATGTGAAAATTATGCACACTCCAATGCACTTCCCAAGTCTGTGATGCCAGTATCAATCACCCAACCATTCAAGGTATGGACATTAGAAATATTGGGACACATCTCAGAAGATAACAAAAGTAAAAAATACATCATCACATTCATCAATTATGCAACAAGATGGCCTGTGAAACAAGGCACAAAAGAACATAAAGGGAATGATGTGGATAATTCATTGACAAGGAAATCATAGCCAAATTTGGGAAGCCTGGACTCCTAATTACAGATGGAGGAACATAACTCACTATCATTGACATCATTGAGTCCACCAAGCCTGTGAGATTAATGTATAGTACTCCAAACATCTGGGAGGACATGATGTCAGTATAGGTGGTTAGTTCTATTGGGCAGTCAGGTTGAGGGGTCAGATGCAGGGTCAATGATGCAAGATAAGCAGGCAGATAGTTACAGTAAATTCAGAACCTGAATGTAAAAATGCGGGATTGTCAAATCCTTGGTCCAAATTTCAAATCACTTTTGCGGGATAGCCTTTTTTAATTAAATTGAATTCTTTGTATTTTTATTTGGATTTTTAAAAATTCAGGAACTCATAGAGACTTTGCAAAGTTTAAGTTGAACTGCATATTTTCAATAAACAAAATGAATTAACTGGAATCAGATTTAAAGTGTTCAAATCCATCAACCATTTTCATTAAGTTTACTATGTTTATTGGAATTGCAGGATTGTCAAATCCAAGAACCAAATTTCAAATCACTTTTGAATGCCACTAGTAAACTCAGATATTAATTGCGGGAACTGGAATCCAAATTGAATGTACAGTAAGAAACTAGGACAAATCAACCCAAATCAAGAAGCTCCACTCTGGATAAAATCAAATGAAAAATACAATCTCAACAACCATGTTTAGAAATGAAATTAAGTGAAATGTAAAATTGTCTAAAATGGAAATGATGCAATATTCTTCACTCTAAATCACTAATATAGTAACCACAAAACCATATAATGATATATGAGCTACCCTCCTGATGATACAGAAATTTTTTAAAAGTTTTTTGGCCCCCGGCGTAGCCAGGGGCCAAACAAACTTCTCTTTGATGAAGAAAGGAGGGGGAAAGATAAACTATAAGTTTACTAGAAAAAGTGTTAGTGTATTGCTATTAAGGATGCTTGATTACAGTAGATTTTAAAAAACACTAATTATAAAATAGAATTGCATATTACAATCTCTTTTATCACATTGTATTTTCCTTGATGTGTTGATAGTTCATTTGCTGTTGATAATGTGCTTGCGTTTAATTGGATAGTTTCACCTCCAGTTGCCTTGGCTATAGGAAACCAAGTAACCTCCCCAAGACCAGCTGTGGTTGTGGAGGCAACTTGATTTCCTATTGCCAAGGCAACTGGAGGTGAAACTATCCAATTAAAAGCAAGCACATTATCAACAGCAAATAAACTATCAACACACCAAGGAAAAGAAAATATGATAAAAATAGATTATAATATATATTTCTATTTTATTATTAGCATTTTTTAAAATCTATTGTAATCTAGCATCTAAATTTTAGCCGCCCTAAAATGGAATAGGGTGATTTTTGAGAATGTCCATGATTCCTAAAAGAATCAGCACAAATTCACTCTAGATCCTTTAGCATCTTTTTTGAGACACCCACAAATTATATTTAATTCAAGTTCCTCCCAATTATGATTTGAAATTTGGTTCTTGGATTTTACAATTCTGCTATTTCATATTTGTTGATACTTTCATGAAGTCTGTGCTTTTTTAAACTTACAGAAAATACCAAATTGTACATTGAAATCCTGCATTTCTAATTCATGTATTCTACATTTTTTTGCTGAGTTTTGTCTTTTGTTAGTTGAGTTATCTGCTTGAGGGATTCAAAATTTGCCAATTTAAATAAACCAAAAAAAGTTGAATCAAATGGTTGATTTTATTAAATATTTTGTTTTTCACTCAGTTGAGTTGCCCACAAAAGTGATTCAAAATTTGGACCAAGGATTTGACAATCCTGCAGTTTTACGTTTAGGTTCTGAATTTACAGTATATTTATTACAGAACAATCTGGGTGATCTTATGTACCACTTTCTTTCACAGCCAATGTTTTTTGGTGAATCTGGTTGTTGCCAGGGGCCTGGAAATGAGTATGATAATCAGGTTAAACAGAGTAGGTGGGGTTTAGAAGATATTTGGTGAAATCCACAGGACCAAAGAGTGCTCCAAGAGGACGGTACATCATGGGCAGTGGGGACACGAGATGGTCACTAGGAAGGGCAGGCGCCTTGATGTCTACAGAACTAGAGTGAAAATGGGAAATTACTAAAACTAAATAGGATAGGATTTGCTGGAACTAAAGGTTCATGAATCTTTATTATCAGAATGATGATACTGCTAACCCCATATCACCAGGGTTTTTATATCATTGGTTTTTGCTTTTTTGATTTTTGCAGACTTCAGGTCCATGAGCAATTTGCCGGCGGGGTGTGGACATTGAGACAGGGCTTTGAGGGCGGCAAGTTCTGGTTTGGCTAGCTCTTGTGAACAAAAGTAAAGATGCTTCATTCTGCTGCTTCTGTTCTCTACATTGTCTGAGTCAGCCAATTGTATTGCTATTTTTACACTGGAAGCTGGCATTGCCTGGTGCTTATTGGTAGGTTTGACTTCAGGTCTCTTTTTAACCATCTTTTGGTAAGCAACAACCTCTGCATAGGTCTGGGTTCTTGATGGCACACAACTGGCGGCAATTTGGTCTCCATTTGGGGAATCTCTCTTATTAAGTTGGTCGGGTTGTGGAGTAATTCATTAACTCAAGTCTGTGACCTGGCAGGTTGGCAGGTCCCTGTCTATCCTGGTTGGTGAAAGGCATTCCCCAAGAACCAGGGTTTGATTCCTGGGTTTTCAATACTAGTATTGAAATGTCATTTTTGACAATAATGTACATGGACAGCATGTGGCTTCTCATGATACTATATAATCTTCTAAATCCATATCAATAAAGTATCATTCTCTCAATTCCCCCTTTATCTTGTTTCATATATTTCCAAGAAGTATATACTTGACAATATGTATTTTTTTAGATTTACAGTAATAAGATTTTTAAAATCCCATCTATTTATTAATAAAAGCTTTGATCAATATTTTTAAACATTTATTTTTATTCTTTTGCATTTAGCAGGCTTAATTTTAAAATTATGCACTTTTAAAATCCAATTAAGTTAAATTTCACTAGTAAGAAAACAAAATAAAAATTTTGGTGATTTTTAAAAAAATCTTTGTAAAAGTAGTTTTATTTATTTTTTATTTTAAATTTTCTATTTTTGTAAATATAAGAAAGTTACATATAGAGGAAATTATAGTTGGATCAAAATTGACTGACAATTTGTTGTAGGAAAATCAGTTGACTAAACATATTCCTGCCCCTATAAATTGGCATCAATTCGTTCTAATAAACCATTATCGTCATCCATCTTTTAAATCACTATCACAACATTATTTTTCTTTGCTTTCTGAAACTGTAACTTACTTCATGTTTTTACCCAAGGGCTGATCCAGACGGTTGTTTGTTTTTAAAAGCTCATTCACCCTTGACGTTTTTATTGCCTTAGCTTATAATTTATTCTTAGATAAACAGATATGGTCAACCCAGTTGTTTTCTTTGATATCTCTATTGGAGGTCAACCAGCCGGAAGGATACAAATGGAGCTTTTTGCAGATGTAGTGCCTCGAACTGCCGAAAATTTCCGGTATTTTTATCTTCATGTTATTATTTACGTTTTCTTGAAAACCTAAGGTTCTAACTTGACATTTTTAGCCAACTGTGTACTGGTGAATACAAGTAAGTTGTTTCTGGATAAAGATTTCCGCCGAAGAGTAAAAATTTAATCTCTGTCAGGTTAGATGGTCGCGCCATGGGCTACAAAAATGCAACTTTTCATAGGTGAATTCTTTGTAAAGTTTAGTTTTAATATTTTTAAGAGTGATCAAAGACTTTATGATCCAGGGAGGCGATTTCATTGAGGTAGTTTAGTTAGATAATTGTTACTAATGGGGATAGGGAAATGGGACAGGGAACTTTAGCATATACGGGGAGAATTTTTCCTGATGAAAATTTCGAGCTAAAGCATACTGGTCCTGGGCTTCTTTCGATGGTACATAATTTTTTGGGGTTTATAACTAAAATTCTTTAGGCTAACTCGGGTCCTAACTCTAATGGATGCCAGGTAATATATTTTATTTTTAGTTCTCTTGATCATAGAGCTTTTTGGCTTATATAGTATGTTTCAAATTCTAACGTTTTACTACCAGTTCTTTATTACCTGCGCCAAGTGCGACTTTCTTGACGGAAAGCATGTTGTGTTTGGGAAGCTTATTGATGGGCTCTTGACTTTAAGAAAGATTGAAAATGTTTCAACAGTTGCCCCAAATAACTCTCCTAGACTACCTGTAATTATTACGGAATGTGGTGAGATGTAGAATCATCTTATTTCACCTAGATTGTTGTGATTAAAAAAATGTTTGAGGGTAACGCAAGTCTCAGGCTTTATTTTGCTTCTAAGTGTATGTTATTTTAACGTGTATTTACTTGCTTCTCTGCCCTCTTATAGGGCCCACTTGTTGAAATAAAAATCCAGCTTTTGCTTAATCACAATGATGTAGCATACATCCATCCCAATAGGTATTTATAAACTCAATTATTTTCTCTTTGCAATCATGTTTTGCCGAAGTTTTTCCTCAAAAGTATCTTTCGTCTATATCACTCTCCCCTGGCCCAATGATTTGTTTACCAAAGAAAATTAAGAGTGTTTTTATGTAGTTGAAGCTTTCTGGCTTAAAGAAGAAGTTTGAGCATGTAAAAGGTCCTCACATTCTT
The DNA here is from genome assembly GCA_014839935.2 of Entomophthora muscae. Lineage (NCBI taxonomy): Eukaryota > Fungi > Entomophthoromycota > Entomophthoromycetes > Entomophthorales > Entomophthoraceae > Entomophthora > Entomophthora muscae. The sequence goes on from QTSX02005828.1 coordinate 84,058, forward strand.
CACTGCATCAAATATATATGCCAAACTAAAACCCACCTTTTAAATCAATGCGATTAAAATCATAGTGTACTGATAGGTAAGTTATTTTTAATTTCTTAGATGAAAATAAAAGCCTGATTCATTTTGGAATCGAACACTTACGCTTTCAAATGCACTATATCAGGGTTTAGCTTAGGTAAATACTTTAAATGTAAAAATCAAAAGCTACCGTTTAGCTCTTAGATTTAAAATTAATTATACAGGACAATTGTTTTTTACCCCCTCTTGACAATAGCATCCAATATTTTATGTTTAAAATATAGCCTTATTGATGCTTAAGTTAAATTAACATTGCAAACATATATGTTATTGCAGAATACATTAAAGTTAGATGTATTTTCAGAAAAGTTTTATTTAGTACTTTGTAACAAATTTATAACTAACCCACCTCATTTAGATGTGCCTACTTTATAATCAATTCTGCCATAATTTAGCTGTGGCTAAGATGAAATTCTTAAACCCCTTTTTGGATCTGTTTCTTGCACTATCATTACATATTTTAATTCAAAACATAAGGTACATTTAATATCATTTCAATTAAGCGTCTAAACCAATGATGCTCACGGGAATAAAGGATGAGATAAGAGGGGTAACCTCTTGGGAAGCTTCTGCCGGAGAAGTGGGGCAAACTACTGTACTGGGCTGCAGATGCAGGTGACAGTACAGCACACTTTGATTGAGCCCAGGGTACTAACTCTAACTGTTAGTACAGTAGGGGAATCTTCCTGTTACCTTAGTAGTGTAGGCAACAAGAAAGCAGAGTCACAAGGAGTCTGTTGTTGTAGGCTGATTTATTCAAGATATGAATTAACAAGCCAAAGAAGTGCAAGTAGTGTTGCAACCGAGTTTCCAGCCTCGCCTGCTAACGTATCTTACGATACACAGGGGGCGCTCGATGAGTCGCCCCTTGACGTATCTAACATTATGAGTTAATCTGATGGCAGTGTCGAATGGCGGGCACTTCATCCTAATTAGGAGCGTTGCCAATTCAACCTGCTGATCCCCGCACAAGTTATTCCTTGGCTCCAAACCCTACATGGAACTCCCCACTATGCCACCCCCTTGTGGCCTTGTGGCTTCCCTATTTAGTATATTAATCACAATATCCTATAATAAACAATACCTTATTCTTATTATTCTGTCCTTTCCTATTGGACTGTTGTCTTCCCCAATTCCAATACTGAACTCTCATTGGTTCAGTTGCAACAGTGGTAGCAGGAGTAGGTTCACAACCTATCTTAAAACAAAATTCCCCCAAGAAAAGACAGAGTACGGGCTGCATGGCTACTCCACAACAAGAGACGTTCCTTCCAATCCCAAGGGGGACATTCCCAAAGGTTATGCCATCTATCAAGATCAGCTAGTTCTTACCAGTGTATACAATTGGCTCCGCCTTGGGCAGCGTGACGCTAGCGTCACCCTGCCACAGTCAGATCTGTCGCAACGTATGCTCAACCTCCAACTAGAGTCCTTCACTGGTGGTGTCAAAGGAGCTGACATTGTCAGTTGGCTCCAGTCCACTGAAACGCGCCTCTGTATCTGTCAGGTTCCCGAGTCCATGTGGGTTGCCACTGCATCTGGTTGCCTTATGGGGCCCGCCGCCGTGTGGTTCACCAACTGGGCCAGCCAGGAATTTGACGTCACCTGGGCAACATTTTGAGACGCCGCCAAGTCCCGATATAGTGAAACTTTCTCTCCCATTGTCTTAGGGACTCCCCTCTTAGCCATCAAACAGACTGGTTCCGTCCCTGAGTATCTTGTTGTTTGGCAACAACCCTTGCTGCCGCCCCCAAAGCAGTGACCAATGGGAACACCATGTTGCTCACTCTCATTGTTAATGGGTTAAAACCCCATATTTGCAAGTGGGTTCCCATTGGCCGCTGCACCTCTATTGACAACTGCTATAAAGCCATCATAGAGGCTAATAACCAGGCTTCAATGGGCTTCTGCCGCACCAACAATGCTCTAACCCAACCATGTCCTGCACCTAACAATGGCCAAGGTCAAGTGGGCCGTTGCCAACCTTGCCAACAAGAAAGTGCAGCTAAACTCCCCACAAGGGGGAGCTCCAGCTGGCGCTAATCAAGGACCAGGGAAAAGCCTGGGGGTTGTAACAACAAGAGGCCTTACAACCCCGACCGACCTGCCCTCTCAGCCCTTGCTTGCAAAGAACTCCCGCGACTACAATCTTCTCAAGGTCAAAACCCTAGACGTCTTTCAGGTCCATAGCGACGACCCCGTGTTACAAGCTGCTCATTCTGCAAATAAAGTAACACACTTGTCCTATCCTTTCTGTTTCCGTGGGAACACCCACAAGTTACTGGTAGATACCGGGGCTGATCACACCATGGTAGATCAGGCGTTTGCTGACTCCCAGCAATTAGACCAAGTACCCAGCAGATTCAAAGCAGTACGTGTAGCTGACTCCCGGAGAGTTGCCATCATCCACAAGACGGTACCCTTCTCCGTAAGAATGGGGAACATCCAGGTTAAGCTCTCTGGGCCAATCATGGTAGGCCTCAGCCACAACGTAATTGCTGGCCTCAACTGGCTCTGGCATAACCGCCCCTACATTGACTGGGATACCTCTGTCATCACCCTCAATAGAAATGGGGTGGGTTTTCAGATTTACCCCATGGAAATGAACAAACTACTACATGACACTGTGTTTGTCAGAATGACGGAAACAGGCTCATATGATTTCAAGGGGGGGAGACTAGACTTTAATCAATGTTCATTTGAAGTTATCTGTGCAGAACCATCTGCAGTCCCTCTCTTGTCAACATCACCACCACCAGCGCTAGCTGTACTCCTCAAGGAGTACAAGGACGTATTCAGTGAAACACTCAAACAACTACCTCCACCCCAGGAGATCCAGCACACTGTACAACTTCAAGGATCATTACCTAAAGCACAACCATTATATTGTCTCACACCAAAGGAAGATGAAACCCTCTGCCAGCACCTTGTGGACGCGCTTGATGAGGGATTCATTTGCCCCTTGCTCTCTCCATACAGGGCGGCGGTCTTCTTCATAGCCAAGAAGGACGGGTCCCTTTGCCTGGTCACAGACTACCGCGCCTTAAATGAGGTGACAGTTAAAAATAAATACCCCCCTGCTGCTGATTGACAACCTGTTTGATACACTTGCAGGTGCAAAGGTCTTTAGCAAGATCAATCTCACTGCGGGGTACAACCAGGTCCGCATTGCACCAGGGGATGAGGCAAAAACTGCCTTCCGCACACACTACGGGTCGTTCAAGTGTCGTGTCATGAACTTTGGAATGACCAACACTCCCTCCACCTTTGCCATGTTGATGAACAAAGCCTTTGAGGAATTGATTGGAAAGTGTGTGGTGGTGTACCTTGACAACATTATTGTCTTCAGTCAAGATCAAACCACACACCTCCAATACCTCCGTGCTGTCCTCAACACCCTTTGGGGAAACCAGCTAAAAGCTAAACCCTTCAAATGTGAGTTTCTCAAGTTGGAGTTGTTATTCCTTGGGCACATCATCTCTGCCCAAGGGATACAGCCCAACCCTGCCAAAATCAAGGCAATCACTAGCATGCCGCCCCCCACTGATGTGGGCCAGGTGCAGACATTCTTGGGCATGGTTGCCTATGTACGCAAATTCATCCCCAATTGCGGGGAACTAATTGCACCTCTCACCAAGCTCCTCAATACCAAACAGTGCTTCCATTGGACCCCCGCCAGAGATCAAGCCTTTGAGACATTGAAGCAAAGGCTCACAACAGCACCAGTACTGCAGTTTCCCAACCAAAACCAACAGTACAACCTTGAGACTGACGCCTCTGACAGGGCCATAGGGGGAGTGCTAAGGGTAGAAACTGACAATGGCATCTTCCTCCCTGTAGCATATGAATCCAGGAAGCTCACTGACTTGGAACAACGTTATCCCATTCACAACAAGGAGTTGGCAGCCATTGTACACTGCGTTGAGAAGTGGCGTTGTTACTTGGAAGGTGCGACCTTCCCACCCTGCGTTCTGACGGACCACAAGTCACTCCAGTACTTCAACACGCAGTCCCATTTGACACGCCACCAAGCAGGATGGGTTGAACGTCTATCCCCCTATCAATTACACATCAAATATAAGCCTGGAAAGGAACTTGTCACAGCTGACGCTCTTTCACAACTCTATGTAGCGTCCATCACTGGGGACAACGGTTTGGACCCAGACTGGCCCATGCTCTACCTGCGCCCTGAGGCAATCTGCTACAAGGGCCTTAACTCGGTCACCATCTCCAAGATGAAGGACAACAAAAGCCAGTTCACCATCAATGCTGGTAACGTCTGCTGCCGGGCAGAGACAGGTGAGAAGACGCCTTACATTCCCACCACACAACGAGGAGACACCATCTTGCACTACCACTGAACCTTGGGCCACATCAGAGGGCGTAACCTCTTTGAGATTATGAAACGTAAGGTTTGGTGACTGCATGTGCGCCAAGACATCTTGGACCTCCTTGAGATGTGCGTGTTGTGTGAAAAGAATACGTCTAAACCTGCACCTCCCAAGTCTGTATTACCCATCAAGGCTATGGAACCCTTCAAACAGTGGGCCTTCAACATTGTGGGACCGCTTCCCAAAGACAGACTGGGTAAGAAGTATATTATCAGCGCTATCAACTACTTCACTTGCTGGCCAGTGGCCTGGGCCACAACCAACCACACTGCCACCACTGTTACCCGCTTTATTGGCAAGGAAATTGTGGTTTGCTTTGGGCAACCCAAGCGTCTCATCACAGATGGCAGGCCCAAACTTGTTGGACACATCGTGAAGGCATACTGCATCAAGAACGCGCTCCAACATATAGTCATAACCCCCTACCATCCACAAGCCAACGGACGTGTGGAACAGTTAAATGGCTCCCTGGCTCAACTGATTGCCAAGCTCTCACAAGAGCACCCTAACACTGCGTGGACTGAACATCTTCCCACTGCCCTACTGATCCTGCGAGCAAGAATCAACAGGGGCACTGGGTTCAGTCCTAACATCCTGGCCTTTGGAACACCTGACGGTCTGACAGGGGTTGAACAGAGGAAACTACAGTCCAAGGTTCCCGACAAGCCCCCCTTAGTGCCAACTCCCTCCCTAGACCAATGGTGTGCCAAAGCCCAGGAGATCAAACACAAGCAGATTGCAGGGGGGACAAAACACCTCAAAGATAGATACACCGTAGGTGACCACGTCTACACCCTCAATCCCAATTCTGTCAAATTAGAACCCAACCACCTAGGGCCCTTCAAGGTAGCTGCTGTCTATGACAACCACACCTACCAACTTGAGGATGCCCAGGGAAACACCAAGAAACTTCACCACAATTGCTTGCGTCCCTGCTGTGCCATCTCCACACAAAGGTTGTTTGTGTGGACCTTCCCAGACCTTCTGCAGCCTCCAGTCCTGGTGTTTGACAACAAGCAGGGAGCAAGGGGGGGTGTTGCAACCAATTTTCCAGCCTTGCCTGCTAACGTATATTATGATACACAGGGGGCGCTCAATGAGTTGCCCCTTGACGTATCTAACATTATGAGTTAATCTGATGGCAGTGTCAAATGGCGGGCACTTCATTCTAATTAGGAGCGTTGCCAATTTGACCTGCTGATCCCTGCATGATTTATTCCTTGGCTCCAAACCCTACATGGAACTCCCCACTATGCCACCCCCTTGTGGCTTCCCCATGTAGTATATTAATCACAATATCCTACAATAAATGATACCTTATTCTTATTATTCTGTCCTTTACTATTGGACTGTTGTCTTCCCCAATTCCAATACTGAACTCTCATTGGTTCAGTTGCAACAGTAGTATAGTGTAAAGTATAAGTGATAAAATTGTGTGTTTATTGCAATGAGCAATGGGTCTTTATATAGGGAGCAATTTGACGTGCATATACAATTCCTGCACATGTAAATCCATGGATACCAACCGGAATACATTACATCTAAAACCAATATTCACAAACTGGACTAGTAATACATCTGTATATGTCCTTAAGACATGATCCATAAGCCTAACCAATTGAGACTTAAGCAGGTGGTTTCAGTTGGTGCCTTGGGAGACAAAGCTTGAATGATTAGCAGTTATCACAAGACTGGAAAAGGGTTTCTTCAATTTTTCAAAAGCTAAGAAAATCATTTTACCATGCAAAGCAAAATTTTACGTGCATTAACTCAAAAAATAGTATTTAGTTTAGAATTTATACTTTATAAAATGAAATTATGAAGCTCTAGCGCTGTATCAGCTTGGTCACAACTAAACTTTGCACAAGTTAGCTTTGAAGGCTGTCTTTAGAACTTATCCAAATCAACTCCTTATCATGGTCCCTATTATCTAATACCTGGATTTAATTGGCATGTTTCCTGGTAAAGAGAGAAACAATAGTTTTACATGATTTTTTTTAGCAATAATGAACCTAATTCACTAAGCTTGGAATAAGTTTTTTTAAAAATAGAATGACATTTAATTATATTTGCAGTTTTTGTAACATCCTTAATTATACCCTTTTGGAAGATTATTTCCCCAAGAAATAATTTAACTAGTTGGACAGAAGGTGGCACAAGACTTAATTCAGATATCACATTCAGATCACACACTAATTTTTCAGAGAGATCCCCCTCTTTCAAGACCATGATCTGCATAAAGACTATGTGACATACCAACGGCTACTTAAAGCTCTTCTTTTATTTAATAAAGATATCAATAACTTCTAAAATATTTCCTATTTTGTTGTATTATATACTTTCTAAAATTATATCATTGACAGTGATAGCACAGATAGGTTCTCTATATCTACTTACCCCAAAAAATTCTTTTAAAGAAAAAACCAAGAAATGTCACTCCCTACTAGTTGGAGAACCTACATGAAAGAGAAATTTATTGCTGTAGGATACACTATATTCAACAATGTCCTTATATTTATTAAATAGTTATCTATCTTACTTCAAAAGAAACCTTTAAGCAACCAGCCCAATAGAAAGCACCCAAATACATCCTATAGTCTTTCAAAGTCTTGCTTCACAGAGATAGGCACTTTTTCAGGCATTTGCTGAGAAGATGCCACTCTCTGTGTGAGAGGTAAATAAAAGGCTGAACTATTCAGAGTAAAACAATTAGGTAATCTAAAAAATTACCAGCTGCTTTAAGAGCACTAAATCAAACTGGTAATAGGGGTTCACCAACTTTTCCCATATAGAGATATAACAGAAAACTACAGTAAAGATTAAAATTAAGAAAAGCATTAATAGAGAAAAACCTGAGATAAAAGTCAAAGAAAAACCAGGTTAAAAAGCTGGCCAGGATACAGCCAGTGAATCATCTGGAAATTGAAACATTGTAGGGGAAAAATTTTCTACCACAGTGGTCAGCAGGCTAGGATTTTCCAACATAAAGGAAGGCTTTCATCTCTTTTGATATTTCTCAAAAAATAATAAGCTATCTAGAAAAAAAGTTTCTAGTAAGGAAAAGGTGATAGAGAATTTTGATAGAGGCCTGCTTGCTTCTGATTGTTCAACAAAATTAATTCCATCAGTTGGATTTTTTAACTGAAATTCAACTATTATGATATCATAATGGTAGGGCATTCCAATTCAAAAACTGCACTTCAATTTACGCCATCTCAAATTAAATTTGAGATGGGGTTTTTTGCGTTACTTATTTTGAATCACAAAAAAATAAAATAAACAATAAAATAGTTAAATTTACATATATCTTTAAAATGTGGCATCTCAAAAGTACAGCATCTTGATTTTGTCATTTCGAGTCAAATTAATTAAATCTTATTTTGCTAACTTTATTTACATATGAAATCATTTAGTGTAGAGCGTGTTTACGCCATCTCAATTTTACGTCATCTCAATTTACGCAATTTATCTGAAACTAAAATAAGCTTATTCCCACACTAAATCAAAGCCTGTTGTATAAAATCAGAAGATGTTCCTATAGTATTAATCCAAGACACTTATACTAAGAGCAACTTAAAATACTGCCACTATGGTTGTGGTGCAGGGCACCGCCTGCAGATATTACCATATTGAGACTACTATCATATAAGGAAAAGTATAGGGAAACTGCTGCCCTGTCTTGTGTTTTTGATTGGAGAGTTACCCATTAAAACATAAAGATCAATTTCCAATTAGCCACTAATTGACGTACCTGTGGCTAGCCGCAGATGCATTGGAGAGTGACCCATCATGGTGACTTTCATTGAGGCAATTAGTAGCTCATCAATTTTCCCAATTTTTAATTTGGTATAGATACCTTCTGTCCTTTAACAACAAGTATGACCCCCAGATGAACATTCTGAAACCCTGTTATAGACCTAGTTCCCAAAAATTGGCCCTACTTTTGCTGCAACCACCTTACCCAGAGATCAAATATTTAGATGTTCACATCCCACCCAATCTAAGCTCTTTCTATCTGAATATTCTCCAAAATGATTCACCCCATAAGAATAGCTTAGTTCCTGACCAGTCTAGACTTCAGTCAGGATGACTCACCCTTTATTTCCCCTTCCCCACTTCCAACTATATAAGGCCTTCAGATAGCCCCAATAAAGACATCATTGAATAAAACATAACAACCAACTCAACATTCTTAGATTAGTTGCAAAGCTCAAATATAGAAGTTCTGTTATTAAAAGAGATAATAGTCCTGCTGTTTTCCCTCAGTTGCTGCTCAGCTACTCCAACCTTACCCTTAGAACCCTTGAGCACCACAGATAGAAAGCTTGAGCATCTTCAGGCCATCTCAGTAGAACTGTCAACCAATGTATGGGCCTTCCTCAATAAACTATTACACTTCTTATTTTTTCAGGTTCATCATTTTTTACTTTCACTTAGCATTTGGTACATATATTTGCTTATTTTAAAGTATATGACATAGCTATAATAGATGAAAATGGTTGTTTTGGGGTATATTTTAACTTTTGGGCTTTACAAAACTATGTTGCTACAAATTGACCCCATTTTTTATTGCAGATTTGGAATTCTGAGGCTTTTTAAGCCTAGAATAAGTTTTTAAATTTTATTTTATTTTGATTTTTTTTTTGGGTTTTTTTGGAGTTCAAAAAAACTTAATTTTCAAAACCTGTTTTTCATAGTCGCGATGCCGTAAATTGAAATGATGTTTTTACTATAAAATTGAGATAGACAAATTTTGAGATGCTGTATTTAAAGATAGCGTTTTTCAAGATGCAGTTTTTGAAATGGAATGCCCTACCATCATAATTGAGGATTTTTTTGAAAATCAGAAGGTTGATAGCCTTTCACACTAAATGACATATATCAGGTGATTATTTTACCAAAATTAATTGGTAGGAATGAGAGAAGTTCCATATTTTTGGCATTATTTGATTAACTGTTGCTTTGACTCAGTTCCTATCAATAACAACATTTAAGTCATCTGAAAAAGTTAATGAAAACAATTTTTGTTGATTTTTTGCCTTGCAAGAATATTCTATGCGTATCATTTGGTGCTCTTGTAATGGCCTGTCATGACATGGTAGCTTTGAAAAAACACCTTTTAAAATATTGGATCAATAAAGCTACCTATTGCTCTCAGAAAACTACCTTGATGATCTCTCTAGGTACCCTAGGTTAAAAGTTATAGCAATTTAAATAGCCAAGTTCAAAAACCCTGTCAACATATCCCAAAATGGTTGTGAGATTGGATTTTAAATCAAGACAAGCAACACTTAGTGAGAGGGCAAATCCAATCACATCTCAGCTTTCAGTGATCAGTTTTGGATGTTATTACACTCAAATGAAAGCCCCAGATAAGGAGAATCCCGCCAAAGTATTTTTAGATGACCAACTGAGGAAAAGCGCAAAGGTCAAATCTGGCCAAAGGAATATGATTAGAGTTAGTCAGCTGATGTCTCAAGCTTTTAGCATGAACCCCCAGATAGAGAGACAAGGACCTTCAGGAATAATCTGGAAGAATCTCAAAGACCAATGCAAATGGTATAAAAAGAATCTAGTTCCCTTTTCCCCCATTGTGATCATTCTTGGTCTGAATAATAAATAAATGACTTCTCTTAGACTATACTTTAAATGGATCAGAGTTGGGAGCCCTTTGTGATGGAAATTGTTGGATAGTAAGAAGCAGTCTCTAGGTGATGAGGAATCATCACCCAAATTGTCAGGGAACCAACCCTGGTTGGCCGGCTTGCTAGCATTTGGGAACTGGTAGGTTACGGACTGGGTGGGCAGGGCCCACCAAAGGATTGGTGCTAACTTAATGAGGTAGGAAATTGACTTGCCCACCCACAACCACGGACCAGCGGCGGGAACAATAGTATCTATTACTCCTGTGAGAGTAATATATACAATTCAAAAAGCTTGTTGGTATGGTCCAGTGAAAGCTCAGCGGTGGAGGCAGGCATTGGTTTGGGGGTGACAGGTGGCTCCATGTCTATTTGGTTGGCAGGAAGGAAGTTGTATTTATCTCTGAACAGACAGGGTTTGGTAACGTACCAAGGGCTTTCCTGGTTGTATCTGGTTAACTCTGTATTTCTGGCCAAGGGATCCTGGGCTAGTATGTTGTCAGCAGTCTAGTCCTTGTACTCAGGCTTTAAGGGGTACCCTGTGAAATGGACAGGACCAAAGGGAGCACCTGTCAGGCGGTATGTAGCTGGCAGGGGGTCAGATGATTTTTGAGTTAACTGGCAGATGACAAGAATAAAATACAGCAATAAGTGGGGAAACTAATATCTCATAACCTTTATTTAAAAATGACAATGGGGGTTGATCTTGGCCTGGCAGGTATTTATACCACACTGTCAGGCTTTACTTCCTGGTCAGCTTTTCTGGGCTTGGGCAGGTTGGCATCAGGGGTCTCAGATGGCAGTGTGGCGCTTGGCAATGGCGGTTTGCCACTGGCTGCTTTGGGATGAGAAGTCTTCAAATCCTTCTGTTTGTTGATTTGGGTATTGGGTGCCTCCCTCAGGACTTTGGGGGAGTTTGGAATAACTCTCATTGAGAAACTTGTGCATTTTACCAAACAAACTGCCGGTGTCAGGCGTTGGCACCTCAGGAAAATTCTTGGCATCTTGCACTGGCAGTTTGCTTGCAGAATCCTGCAGGACAGCTAAGGTTTTGGGTCCTGGAAGACTGGTAACAACTTTATCAATAAGTAGTGGGTTATTGGGTTCCCAGCCCATGGGTCTGGCGGTCTGCAAAGGATTTTATCCAGGGTTTGACTCTGGTTCCATATTTTGAGATTTAGAAGCATCCAAATTTTCATTCCTGACACAAATCCACAGAGTTGATGATTAACCACCAACAAAGCTTCAGATACCGTTTTGTAAAATTTCCAAAAGATACACTAGGGTTAAGCAAAATGATTAACCCTAACCAAAGGAGCCCAAGATAAATAATCTGAGAGAGAATCAAGGAGTATTTGGCACAGAATTCAGGACATTGAGATGTTACAAATGTCTCAGCTTCGGATATGGTGGGGAAAACTCCTAGATTTGCGGGCATCAGATTGTCATTGGGCAGAGGCAACAACAAAGTGCCAACAGCAGGGATCCATCTTCCTGTAATGATTTGGCTAAGAATTAAACTGTAGGGAATGTAGCGCAGCAGGCCCACTCAGGATGCATTTCAAAATAAAGTTAGATCAGAGGATATTTGATTTTTATTGAGTAAAATTTTGGAAGGACTCAACTCTTAAGAGTTGAAACAGTGAAAATTATTCAATATATATCAAAATTTGACTAAGCAATACCACCTAGATCCTTGGCTCCTATCATTTAAAGTTATGGCTCCCCCTTAGGCCTCTACTTCAATCCTCACCAAATGCTTGGGGATCTCTGTCAGATTATACCTGTATATTTATCCAAAGATTTACTGAAAAAAACCTAAGAAAGGCCCTCACACTATTATTTGCTGAATTAGTTTAAAGATGCCCCCACTTAACCCACCCAAGAGACACCTCTGGGTAAAATTCATGCGCAAGAGCATCTAGGAGAAGTGGTAATTGCATCCAAGACAGGTTCCTCAATCTTAGTTGAGTCAGTTTTTCCTTTGATTTTGTCCATTTGAATTTATCCAGATTTGCCTGCCTCAAGAAATGCATTCATATTTCCTCATATCATTTGTTGATTAGTTTTGACATTCAACTTCCCACCCAAATTCCACCCCCTCCCTTTAAATAAATGCAAGAGTTGTAAAAGACCTTGCTTAATCATTTTCTACTCCAATAAAATTTGAAATCTGTTAGTGAAATCCAGCCATTTGGTTTTTTCTGTTGCTGTTGGTGTTCAGTTGATTCCTTCCCCCCTTTGGCCTCCCAGGAATTGTTGGCAACAAACTTTTGGTTGTTGCTGAAACTTAAATTTTTATTGTAGTTGATAGCTTGTTTTTATTTACTATTAACTTGCTCCCCAATTCTCACAATGATTGGCTTTCACATTTTGAAATTATTTATATTCAAGTAAAGTAATAGAATATTCCACTTGGACACATAATCTGATCCAAGTGGCTGCATATTGTTTCAGAGTAAACTTTGCTTGTCACAGCTTCATCCCAAAAGAATATCAGTGGAGTAAACTGGAAATAATAAAATTATGCCTTATTAAAATGATTTTCATAGAATTTAAATTACCTAGATATGTTTTTCAGTTGATTCCAATCAAAATGAAACCAAACATGATAGCTATAACTGCTTTAGATGCTGAGATAAATAGCAAAAGGCTATAATTGAGCTTGTGTGATAATTAAAGACCTGGGCTCAACATGATGCATCTAAATTCACTTTTAATACATATCACAAAGCTAAAAAATATCATTGTCAGGATTTTTGACCAAGCAATGATGACAATTATGATAGAGCTTGCAGAAATAAATTACAGCAGCTAAACATCATAATTTAGTAATATAAAATGCATGTATATTGAACCAGTAGCAGTCTGCTGACCTGAACCATATATCAGCCAATGATAAGTGCTTCTGCGGTGCTTATTAATACATGATTCACTGCTGCACCACTATGGAAAAGTTGCAGGTGCTGCGGCGCTGCCTAGCAATTCAATCAGGTGATAAACCAATTATATGTCAGGCGCTGCCGCACCAACTGAAAATTATTCTAAGTGCCGCCTTGCAAATAATTTAGGCACCAAAGCGCCACCCTACTTTTACATCAAGCACCGCAACAACACCTGGTTCAAATCCCTGAAATGTGAATCTCCTGATTAATTGTATTTACAAGAAAATAATTCAAAGTATGTTTAGGATATAAGGAAGCAATCCTGAAGCTACCAAACACGCCACACCAGCAAGGGCCACCTGTACTGGGTGAAGATAAATATCTTCTATTGGTTGATATACAATAAGCGCCAAACCTAGATTACTAATTACCCAAAATAGGGACATGCTAGAATGTCCTAGAAGACATTGCTAGCAGCCCAGAGATTAAACTTTGAGAAGGTATAATGTCAGGGAGCCAGCCTGTAATAGGTTCAGGTGAATCAGAGGTAGGACACCCAACAGGCATAGAAGGGAGGGCCCACCACAGGATGTGTGGTGATTTCACAATTTATGAAAGCAATTTTCCTAGAAAAGCCCAAGGGCTGTTGGCAGATACCATGGAATTGACAAGTATAGTGAGTGTTATATAGAGGATGCCAAATAAATTGGTAGATATTGTATTGGCGGCAGATTTGGGTTCCTGCAGGAAACTGGGTCAAGGAGTTATGAGCAGTGTTATGGGTAATGAGTAAGCCAACTTGTGAGAATACTCAGAGGAATGTACTGGGCCGTAGAGTACTCCTGAAGGACAGTATAATTTGGGCGGCTTGTTGGCAGCTTCTGATGGTTGATAGGCCAACAAGGCAGGGTTGAAGTAATCAATCTGTTAATGTAAAAGTGCTAAAAGTAATTATAGGATAACTTGGGAGAACCAAAAGTTCATAACTGTCAGGAAGCCAGGCATAGGTAGAGACATTGGTTGGCTTGGGACAGAATACAGCCGGGCCAGAGGGTAATGCCCAACATAGGATGGATGCTAACTTGATAATATAGGAAATAGATTTCCCAAGCAAAGACCAGGGCCCTGAATTGGGCACCATAGTGTCTAAAATTACCGTCAAAGTAATGTAGAGTACTCCAAACAGTCAGGTGGACGTAGTCTCAGCCGCGGTGGGGGTCTCCATTGGGCAGTTGGGTTGTGGGGTTAAGGGTGGAGTTATGGGAACAAAGTAGGCAGGCAGATAATTATACTTGTCTTTGAACAATAAGGGCGGCACCTTGATCCTCTTTCCTTCACGTCCTATGTATTCAGTTTCTCTAGTACTTGCCAAGGGATTGACAATGAGGATGGTCTCCAAGTCGTACTCTGCGTAGGCAGGGTTGGGCGGGTATTTGGTAAAATGCACAGGTCCAAAGGGGGCTCCTGGGGGACGTTATAGTGCCTGGGGAGGGTCGGCAGTTTGGTCTCCAGAGGGGGAAGTTGCCTGATGGTCTACTTGGTCAGAGTTAAGATGGAAGATCACTAAGACTAGATAAGGTAAGATTTGTTTGAACCAAAGGTTCATAAAACTTTATTATTGAAAATGACAATATGGTCATCACCATACTGCCGGGGCTTTTATACCATGGGTTTTTGCTTCTTTGATTTTTTCAGGGTTCAGGTTCACAGACAAGACACTGGCAGGGCATAGATCTTGGCTTAGAGTCTTGAGGGCAGCAGATCCAGGTTGTGCCTGCTTTGATGAATAGAAGTGGCAATGCTTTGTTCCGCCACCACTGTTCACTTTGTCACCTGAGTAGTTCAATTGTACTACCCATTCTGGATGGAAGACTGGCAGCTGCTGGTGGTCATTGGTAGAGTTAACAGTAGTTTTTTAAACCTCCTTAAGGCAATCTACAACCTCTGCATAGGTCCAGATATTTGATGGCGCAAGGTTGGTAGCAATCTGATGACCATTTGGGGAATTGTCCTTGGGAGACTGGCAGGACTTGGAGTAACTTGTCAACTTGGGTTTTAAATTTAACAAGTGGGGGGTTCCTGTCCACTTTGTGTGACTCGAGTAGTCTTTGGAGGGCCAGGGTTTGATTCCAGGGTCTCCAATGTTGATTTCAAACCTCCAGATATTGACGCTTGGCAGGTTGACAGGTTTCTGTTCCCCCTGTTTGGGGTCATCTATCTTGGGTGGTCCAGGGCTTGACCCAACTAGCAGTTGGGCGGTTTCCTGTCCACTCTGGTCAACATAAGGCTTTCCCTGAGACCTGGGTTTCAATTACCAGGTTTTCAATACAAGTATTGAAATGTCATTCATGACAATAACACTTTTATTGTGAGAATGGCAATGAGCAACTTCCTGGCAACTCCAGGGTATAAGTATGCCCATTTGCCATGAAAAAACTTTTGCAACTTCCTTTGGGCTGGGTGCTGGAGTTTACTTGATTTTGGGAATCCTCAGTGGCATCAATTGGCGGCAGTGTGTCATTGTCTGGGTTCAGACAAAGAGCTTTATTTTCAATCTTAGTCTTAGGAAGTTTGTCATTACCCCACAGCCCACTGGGCTATAGAGACAAATTTTGGCTTTGGGCTAGACTTTGCAACCCTCATTGGTGGGATTCTGGCAGTCCACAGAGAAACTGTCTAATTTGGTGCATCTAATTACTTGGTTGGGCGGGTCCATATACAGACAAGATCTGAAAGTGGTTGGTGCTTCATTGATCAGTATCAGTGATTTCTCCAAAATAGGGTTGATTCCTGGTTCAGGTCCAATGATCTGCGGGCTAGTGGTTCTCAGGGATTTGGGTTTTAATTCTAGTGGGCGGAATATTGTCTCTTTGTTGTTCAGTATTAAGTCATTGTTAGGTTCAGGGATAAAATTCTGTGGGCAAGACACCACCCTTTTGATGGTTAGCAGGCAAGTGTCACTTGTAACATATAAGAAGAATTGAGTAATCACAATAAAATGATATATTTTAATCTGCAAGTGCTTCTGCATAATCAGGTGCCATCCTTTGACAATAAAAATGTTTCCATTGATCCTAGCTCTTCTGACACAATACTAATCATATTCTCACATATGACTATATTCAAGCAAATTTCATGTGCCCTACATTACTACAGAATTGTGTTGTTGTTATACAAAAAGAGCAACAACCATATCTCTGTGTATACTAAGCCAATCTTTATGTCCAATAGCTTAATTTAAAGCTACAGACCAGCTCTACATTTTGAATGAAATAAAAAATAATAAGTTTTAAAATCATTATTTTAGCTTTACTAAAATTAATAGTGATACCACACTTATTTATATTTAGTTTTTTGTTTATACTTGGTGTTGAGAATTTGTCTCTTGAATGAAAGATTTTTATTATTATTTATCATTGGGTTGCGTTGATAGTTGGTTGTATGGCAAAACCTAGGCTACCAGTTGGGTCTTTGTATGGCTACAGCATAGTGGGTTCTTTTCAGTCCGTAGGAGAATTTTACTAGTCTGCAAGTAGACAGTAGCATGCTCTACTTGGGTGCTTCTTACTACTAGACAGCGTCTAGTAGTGATACAGATATGTTTTCTCTATCTAAAAGGGGTGATTATTCTGATCAATCTCTGATTAATAAAGCATCTTATATAAGGTGGATAAGCCCTCTTATCAGATTATTATCTGACGCTTCTAACTCTTATTGATCAGTCTTCTATTCCCCAGACTGTCAATCTCAACCCCCAGAGCTAGGCAGCCATGCTGTGCTGGCATGTGACTTCAATTAATTACCGGACCCCATGTAAGAGTAACAGGGTCCCAGCAGAATCTTGTCTACAGTTCATGCATATTAAAGATTTGATTACCCTGTCAATGGGTTATTTGCATCTTGCACCACCCTTATAAACAACCTTCCATATTTGTTGCATGTTCAGATTTGAGTCCTGGCGCTCAAATGTTTGGCAAAGGTGCGTCCTTCAAGCATATTTGTGAATCATCAAGCTTATTGGCTATCATACAAACAAATAGAAAGTCTAGCAACAGATCATGATCAAGCTTTGGAGTAACTATCAATATTCTGATTACCCAAAGCTATCAATAGGATCACATTGATACTTCTTTAAGCTTGACAGCTCTGTGGCAATTGGCTGTCAGGAGCCAATGAGTCAGAAGAATGATGGTCAAGTCTATCACATTATTCCAAAATCCTGACACTTGGAATAAGCAATTTTAAATTTAAATTTAAATAAAAAAGTAATTTTCAAACCTGTTGAGATAAACAAAAAATCTCAGTCTAGAAACAAAAACAACTCATTCTAAAAATAAAAAGATTCAAGGAATTTATACTAAATTAAAATAGATCTGGATCCACTTTGATTTTGCTTTTAGACTGAGTTTTTTTCTAGACTGAGATTTTTTGTTTATCTCAACAGGTTTGAAAATTACTGTATAATTAAAATTACCTTTTAAGAAAGGAATTAAATAAAATTTTAAATAAACATGTAATAAGTAACTCAATCCTAAAAATAATATAAAATATATTTAATTGATTTATTAAATTCAACTCTATATCTGTTCTTGGACAAAGCAACCACCTAGTAGTATATAGGTAATATAATCAATTAAATCTTTATAAAGCTCAACATTTGCAAGATTTTAGTTCTGTAATCAGCCATCTCAAAGAAAATAGACTAGTTGACAAGCCTTCTAAGTGATAGTCTTCTCAAATAAATTATTCTTCTTAGGCTGTTGTGAATGCCACCATTCACCATGTTTCAATTTTGCCTTTGTTGGGTTAGTTTGAGGACAAATCCCTCTCTTTTGCTTTTGCCCTTCAAAATGAGGGTGGCTCCAAATTGGGAAATACAATTGTTTGGTTTCCTGATTCTGCGCAACTCACTTGCCCCACTCATGCTTATGGCAAGTGGTCCTACCATCTATATACTGTTTTGTGGTAAAGCTACACAGTATATAATCCCATTCTTTATACCCAATAAAATTTAAGTTCTATTCACATTTTTGTCTTTGTGTCTCCACGTACTTTGGCGCCTCTCTAGCCACGTCTAGCAGATATTATTCATTCAGGGCCACAAGGTAATCACATAGCCTTCTCTGCCATTCTAACCAAGACTTAGTACAAATCCAATCCTAAGGTTAGGATTTCCTGTTGTGACTCTGTGCCGCGCCTCAGATCACCACAGGCCATATTGTAAGAAAAAATAGAGTGAAACCTGAACCTGAGAAAATGAAATTCATGACTTATATGCCTTCTTTAAAAAAAGAATGAACTCTATAGACTCTTAGTCATGATTGAATATGTCATCAGATTCATCCCAGACTAGGGAGCATTGATTGCCTCTTTGTCTAAGGTTATAGGCAAGACAAAATATGATTGTCTGGACCCTGCTACTTGATTAAAAATTTTGACATCTTAAAGAGTGCATAGTTACAACACCCTTACTTTTATATCCCAATCACACAAGGAACTACAAGTTGGAGACAGATACATCTGACTACGCTTTTGGTGAAGTGCTTAGGATAAAAACAACAGATAAAGATTTTCTTCATGTTGCATAAAAGTTAATAAAACTCTTGTATGATGAAAAAAGATACATCATATATGAAAAAGAGATAATGGCAATTGTCCATTGTCTAATAAAATGATGCTGTTATCTGGAATAAGCATGAATATTCAGAATGATAGCTAATAAAAAATCACTAGTGTTCTTTAAGACACAGCAGCACCTCTCAAGAAGACAAGCTGAATAGATGGACCTTGTCCAAAGGTACACCATGTTTTTTGAGTAAAAATCAGACAAATAGCTACTTACAGTGACACCCTTTCATGATTATACTGCAAACATGTTCTATGCGCCAATGGGGACCCCAAATAGCCCATGTTAATCATGGGGAATCTCCAAGAAGGGTTCCCACCTGGCATCCCAATGAACATCCAAGAGAAAGTCCTTAAGAGCAAATATCTGTTTAAAAACGTATATGGCACATTGCACCAAGCCCTTTCAAATGGTGACACTGTACCTTACGTCCTGTCAATACAAAAGATTGGCATGATCTTCCAATATCACAGAGACTTGCACCACACCCACAGCAGGAACTTGCATGGATATCTCAAGACTTGCTACTGATGGCCTAATATGCTGGACAACATCAAGCAAGTACTAGACTAATGCAAAGTCTGTGAAAAGTACGCCCAAACTAAGGCACCACCCAAGTCAGTGGTACCAGTATTTATCACACAACCTTTCAAGGTATGGACATTAGACATTGTGGAACCTATTACAGGCAGCAACAAGAGAAAAATACATCATAACTGACATTGATTATGCTACAGGATGGCCTTTAGCACAAGCTAAAAAAGAAAATAAAGGGAACAATGTAAGATGGTTCATCAGCAAAGATATTGTTGTCAAGTTTGAGAAACCAGATCTCCAAATCATACATTTAGGTACAGAACTTCCAACCAACAATTAAGATGTTTATCTTGTAATTTATAGACCCAAGCATACTGTCAGCAGCCCTTATAATTCAAAGGCTGACAATAGGTTAATAATATTAAATGGGCCCCTCCCAGATGCACCAAGCAAGCTTCCTGCTAATAATCCCCAACTCTGGGCAGATATATTACCAACAGCACTCGTGGTATGCAGAACACAAGTCAATTACAACACGGAGAAAAGCCCGTATGAACTTGCCTATGGGCTAAAGTCTGCCCTTATTAGTATGACCACAGGACCACAATTACCTCTACCTAAAAAGGTGCCAGACAATAGTGATCCCAACGTGCAGCGTGCTAGAAAAAACCAGGAGGACATGGAGCAAAAAAGGGTTGAGAGAGAGACAATCCCACTGCAACAAGAAAGATTCCAAGTTGGGGACAAAATCTGGGTTATCAACCACAATCATCATAAGTTGGATCCAGGGTTATGTGGGCCAGGCACTGTCATGGAGGTCAACCCTAACAATACTTACCTCATCAAAGGTATTGGTGCCTGAAAAGCCTTGAAGCTTATGCACCATGATTGACTCTACATGTACAAAACCAGGCAGGCCCAAAGGAACTCACAACTACCAGTACTCAAGGCTAAACCATATCAGTATCAAATGTGTCTGAAAGACACCCTCAAAAAATTACCTAAAGCTCTGCTTTAAAGCACCATCAGGGCAACCATCAGATCTAAATCATACAGCATGAAACATCTTTCATGTTGACAACTTAAGATTTTTTGCTCTATTTTTTATAATTTCACTTGAAAGTATGAAACAAAATAAAATATAGCTTTTATTGGGATCAATTATTTAAGTCAGAAATACTATTCTTAGATAGTCAAAATAAGAATTTTTTTGAGAACTGTCAACATGAATGATGCTCCATGCTTTATGAGTTAACTCTGGTGGTTGCCACCCCTGGGGAGATGTTGTAACATGTTGGATTGCTCCCTCTTTGGAAGTCTTTACTGAAGAAATGAATTGGCTGCTGAATAATGGGGGGCATGATTGCCACCCCCATGTTGCATGAAGATTAGGAATTTCAAATCATATGATGAACACTACGTGAACAAGCCTCATGGCTGACATGATGTATATGGATGGTATGTGGCTTGTCATTATAGTATATAATATTATATCTTTATATCAAAAAAAGTATCATTATCTTATTAATATTTCCCTTATTTTGTGTTATATACTTCCTGGAAGTATGTACTTAACAATTTAAGGCTGTTCTTGATCTGAAACTGATGGGTTATAGCTGAGAATAAGTATGGACTTTGTTTTGCATTAGATTAATCATATTTACCCCAAATTGCAAGGATAGTTACCACAATTACTAAAAATATATTCAAAAAACATATTATAGTCCCCTTTACTGATAATTTTGCATTAAATCCCAATAATAAATCTCATAAGTCAATTGAGATAAAGCTAAGCTCAGCCAAATACAAATACAAATCCAAATCCAAAAAAGTAACAGATAAAGAAAAATACAAAGGCCTAAAAGTGCATGGTTAGAAGAAAATAAGGTCAATTTACTGCATAGCTAACTGTATATATATCCTTCTGAGTAATGACAGCTATGGGTTTTCTGGTAGGAGGGATATATCCTGATACTATTTTAGGGTTGATAATTGGCAGACCACCCAAATTGCCGTAAAGTTGGTTGATCTAAAAAGTAATTTTTTTCACATGCTAGAGAATTCATTTAAAGACAAGCTGCCCAAGTCTAGCTTAGGGCTCCAGGATCTTAATTGTACAGATTCAAAAAAGTGGGTCTTATGCAGTGTATTTATTTATTGTGGTGAAAAACAGAATTTCCTAGCCTGGATATTTGAGCCACTTCAATTCTCAACAAGATTTAAACTCTCTAGTGATCATTTTTGATGGGTTTATAGTGTACCTAACTAATTGATGGTCTGTGGCTTTTCTGGTTTAAAAATTTTGAGCTTGATGTGAATATGGTGACTTATTGATTTTAGAGATATTAACATATAGCTGAGAAAGTATGTAAAATGCCCAGTTCCTGTCAAAAAGGCTACCACTCAATTTATGACTATGATGCTGCTAAAAGTGCCTTATCCAATTATAGCTGTTAAAAATTAGTTATTTAATTCTTTTTAGCAGTTTTATGTATGATCTGATTCTCCTGAAAAATTATATTTGCATAGGGCTGCAGCGGATTAGAAACGTGCTAATTACATCATTTGTCGTAATTGACACATCCAAGCTACTGTGATTTCAGATTTCCTTTACCTAGGGGAACCCAAAAATCCAAAGAAAAAAGGTCAAAGACTGCTTTCTTTTTTCTGACCAAGCCAGATTTTATATATTTTTAATAAAAAATTATTTTTAACATAAAAGTTGAATTTGAATTATTATCTTTTTTATTTTAAAATTTGAAAGAAAAAACATAATTTTTATTTTTAAAAAAATCCAAAAAACATCTGTCTTTGGATGTGTACGGAGAAAATTCTGGAAAAATTGTACCCTAGACAAATTTCTGGAATTTTTTCCAGATCTGAGACAAATATGTAAAGTCACTCCCCCCTTTAGCCCTGTATCAGACTATCTTCCCAGGTGCACCAAGAAATCTCCTCAGAAGCCAGTCAAGCCCCTTAATTCCCTTGGGGATTTAGCCCATACAATTGATGAGAGATTTCTATTAGCATACCCTTCCCAGGTGGTAAATAACAATGTGTGGAACTCATTTCCCACTTAGGAGGAATCTCTGATTAATTTAGACTATTTTTTGGCTTGGGCGCGCCCACACTTGAAATTAATTAAGTCTAAACAATCAGGTCACGCTAATGCTAAATCATCATATTTCAATCCAACTGGATTGAATGCTGACTTGCACCATTCCACTGACACTGACCAATCAGAGTCGGAATAAAAAATTATTGCAAAACCCTCCAGTTTACTGGTTTTGCCTTGCAAAATTTCTCCTGCAGCCAATCAAAACTGCGCCCTGGGTCAGGTGACCTTGAAATATGAGGCTCTCCCTTAAAGCAAGACAGGGGACTTTCAGTCCCCTGCTTGCTCATTATATCAATTAAAGTTTTAAAAACTTCCTATCTAGTTTTTTGGCTTTTGGACTCATCTTTGAGTCTCCTGTAGTTCTTTGACTTGTTATTAAAAGTTTTCATCATTTTTTACCTCTCCAGTTCTTTCCTGGTTCCCGGCGCCCTTTTCAAAACCCCTAGAGTTGAAGTTAGTTGTTACATATACAATTACCTCTCTTGCTTTTGTAAATTGAGCTTGAACTTTGAATTTATTAATAGATCCTTTATAAATACTTACTTTAAGCTCAAAATTGTCTCCCGTTTGCCCTGTTGTCTCTTCTGTTACTTATACAACCAAAGTAGTATCTTTAGCCCTCTTCTAAAGCACCTAGCCTGTGGATGCTGTCTCCTTAAAACCACAGTCCCTTTTACATCTGCCTCTGTTAATTTTGCCAGTTAGCTGTTTAAGAAAATTTAGAAATTTCTTTGTCCTTTCTTCTTCTGAAAAAATGCAGGCCTCTTTAATGAAATTTATGGCTTTTACCTTGACACCCGTCTTGATGATGATATGGAATACCTCTCCCAATCTTTGGGTTTGTATTTTGAATTCATTCCACCAAGTAGGGAGCAACCCTACCAAATTTGTGCACTTATTTGAGGACATCTCTGGGTGTGCTCAGGATATTTTTATTACTAGTGAGAACGTAGTGAGAAGTCTCACCTGTGATAATCTTGAGTTATATGCCCTCAAGTTGGTCCCCTTGACACCCCCAAGCTTGGCCCCCCAATGCCCCTCCCCTCAGAGGTCCCTGTAGCCCTGGTCCAAGAAGAAGGTTTAGGCACCCAAGAGCACACTCCCCAGCGCGTCCCCTGACTGCTTGATGAGATGATCTTGATGGGTCTTGATTCCTACTTCCCCCAACTATCTGATGTGTCCTCTTTGTGGACGCCACTTTGAGCAGCCATCCCAGTATTTCACTGGATGGCATCCTGGTGGATCCTTCCCCCATGACAGGAGCCAAACTTAGTTAGTTTAGCCCCCTCTCTCTCACAAATGGCTTCTTTTTTATAAAGCAGCCTTTGTTTCATATCTGTCGCAGCCCTATATTTGAAGTAGGTGGTCCTGAGATTATTTAAGATAAGAATTGTCAGACTTTTAAAGATAATGTATCTTCATTGTGAGTTCATGTGACATTTAGTACAGGTGTAACAGTATTAAGGCTAATAAATATTATAATACTAGGTGGTTGCCCCATCCAAGGACAGATACAAAGATGAATTTAATAAATCAATTCAATATATTTTATTGTATTTTTAGGCTGGGATTACTTATCATATATTTAATTAGATTTCATTTAAAATGCTTTCTTATATGTAACTTCATTTATATTTATTTAAATTAAAATTGCATATTCCAAGTATAAATAAAAAATAAATCTAAATAAGTGGAGTGTCATTATTAAGTTTAGTAAGCTAAAAAAATTTGAAATTTAAATTTGATTTAATAAATGCCCAAAAATGTAGAGCTGATCTGTAGCTTTAAATTAAGCTTGTGAAATCCCTGGCTTTTTGACTTGACAATTCAGCCATCAATCTTTTGATTGGAATTTGGAAAGATATTTGGAATAAATTGATGTTTGGCACAAACGTTGATGCATCAGCCAAATTGGTGGTACTAAAGCCAAAGTGCTCCAAGAATTAAGAATGATTCTTCCTGACCCAAAATCAATAGACCGGTCTGCCTAAATCCAATCCAAAATAAGTATCCACTTCAATCAATCCAGCGGTGCAGCGGCACCACCCCAAAATATCCAAGTGCTCCATAGGGGCTGAAAACTTGGTCACTAATGCACTTTTAGGTGCTTATCCCAAAAATCATAACCACAATAATGGTTGGTTTATGGATTAACCCAGTTCTGCCTATATTGGCTGGAGTTGAACCCCAAAAAACTACTTGATATATATTTTCATATGTTATATTATTATACTCTGCAATGGAGTGGATCTCACCCATAGGACATGGGATGGATGGACTGGTTTTCAGGAAGAAAGCCACAATAGCAGCTTGACATTGCAGCTGGCATCATGCTTGCCTTAGGACGAGGTCAGGAGCAGAAATGATGTAATAACAATGACTCTGTGATGGAGCATTGGACGAGATGTCTTTTGGGTAACACTATCCAGTAAAAGCCCCAATACATAGGCCAGTCTGGCCCTAGAATTCTTGGGTCAACTGCCCATGAGATAACAATCCTATAAAAGGATATTTTTCTAACAATAATAAAGATTCACCTCTTGCTCTCTTCAACTTTACTCTTTATTAAGGTTTATCTGTGTTTAAAGATAGTAAGACTGTGTTTTGGTCTGCATAGATAAGTAAAAGGTATTTTTGAAGTTAGTAACTGTGTATTGACATCCTTAGTCTCTATACAAGGAACCAATACTCTCTTCCCTTACGGTGAACCTATCAACTCTCTTCTTCCCAAAGTTGAGAAAGCTATTGAAAATTAAGACCGTCTTAGTATTTATAGAGATATTTTTTAGTTTTATGTATTTTTAGTGGATTTAAATGAATCAAATTGAGTCTATGCCTTTGACTATTATACAAGCCCAATTCCAGAACTTAACTATATATCTCAGCATCTAGAGTAGCTAGAGCTATCATATTTAGTACTATTTTGATCATAATTAGCTAAATAATTTTTCTAGATACTGATAAGGAGCGCCTTTTGGAAAGCTTCAAATATGGAATTAAGAAAGAAGAGAAGTATATTTTATTGGATAATACTTTAGACTTATATAGACTTGACTGTGGTGGGGATTTAGTTGGATAAAACCTAGGGGTTGGTAATGTGCTAGATGGGTTCAAGCCACTGGATACTTGGACAGTCAGGTGATATTGCTTGGTTACCATTCTTGGTATGTCAAACGGTATATTGGAAGGGGACTAAATTGGGTGCTGGTTGGATGTTAAGTAGGTTGGCAGTAGCCAGAATGCTTGTACATCCAGACCCTTGACCCCCCTTAAGGGGTTGCTCTGGTGCATCAGGAGGGGGCTTTGTCTTAACAGCTGCCGCCTGATGCTCCTGAAGCTGTTTTCTAGTTGGAACCAGTCTGGTCGAGTGTTCTCCTTTACTGAGGCGGAGACGGGTTCTGTGGTATTTCTTGATAATTGGGTTTTTGGTACTTTGAAATTTTACTAGGTAAGTGTTATGCTCTGGTCTGTATTTGATGACTCTTCCTGGTCCCCTGTTTACTGAGTCTATTTTCTTTCTGTTGCCAGCTAGAATCCAGACAGGGGAGTTGATGAGAAGTGGTTCCTCTGTGGAGGTTACCTTTTGTGTCTTGAGCCTCTTCATTTCAGCTATTTTTGCTTTGAGGCGGATGTGTTGTAGGTTTGGTGCTTGCTCTACTGTGGGAGGTTTCCCCGGGGGGATCTTTATGTAGGGCTGTTTGTTGTGGGTGATTATTTCTGGTTTGTACCCTTAGGTTAACTCAAACGGTGAATAGCCTGTCCCTTGGTTGGTGCGGACTCAGGATACTAATAATGCATGTTTCACGTATAGTGGCCATGTGTCTTTGGCTTTGCCATCCATTATTTTCTCTAGGGTCCTGATAAGGCTGCTGTTTAGGCGTTCCACTCTACCGTTGGCCTGTGGCCTGTATGGAGAGGTTGTGGAGTGTTTAATGTTTTTGGATTTCAAGTTGTCATTAACTACATGGCCTGATAACTCTGTTGCTCCATCAGTTATGATGTAGTCTGGAGTGCCATAGTTGGCTATGATTGCTTTGCTAATGAAACAGTTGATGGTTTCTGCTTTGTGGTCCTTTGTTGCCCAGCAGATGGGCCAGCGTGTGGCAAAGTTGATAGCTACAATTAAGAAACGTTGGTTTGTCTTCGTTTCTGGGAAGGGCCCCACTACGTCTAGCCCCCAAACCTTAAATGGTTCAGGGTCTGGTACTGGTACTGGGTTGACCGTTGGCTGAGGAGCCTTTGTACTGGTGTATTTCTTGCACACTGTGCACTTTTTCAGAAGATCAACTATATCCTGCTTGAGGTTGGGCCACCATACTATCTCTTTTAGTGTGAGGTATAGGTTGTTAGCCTTTGTATGGCTTAGCAGGCGGTGATGTCTTAGTATGGTGTCAACTCTTTGTGCAAGTGGGATGTACAGGATATGTTTGTCATTAATAATTTGGTATACTGTGCCATTTGATACATGGAAGTAATTTTTGCTTCTTACTAATGTGTTGTGGGTCAGTTGATGTGTTGATGGGTCTTTCCCTTTGGTTTTATACTCAGTGTTGTACAGGTTGGGCCAGTCAGGGTCCAGGTGGTCAGGGGGATCCTCTCTAAGCTGGCATAGTATAAAGAAAGCATCAGCCGTAATCAGCTCTGCCCTCTTTTTGTATTGGATGTCCAAATTAAGCTGTTTCAGCAAGGACATTCATTTGGCTTGCTGCCGTGCGAGTGCGTTCTGAGTTTTTAAATAGATTAAGGATTTATGGTCAGTTAGTACTCGCACATTTAAATGTCCTTCCAGATAACATCTCCATTTCTTGCAAGCGTGGTATATTGCTAGTAATTCCTTATCATGTATTGGGTATCTCTGCTCAGTATAGGTTAGTTTTCTGCTTTTGTAACATAATGGCAGGAAGTCTTGCTGCCCTGGCTGGCAGATGTGCAGGACTGCACCAATGACAGTGTTGCTGGCATCTGACTCAAGCTTGTAGCACCCATTATTGTTAGGGTATTGCAAGGTTAGTGCTTTGATCAGAGCTTGTTTTAATAAATGGAAATTCTTGTCATATTCTGGAGTCCAGATTAATTTCTTTTTGGCATTACCTGTTACGGTAGAAAATCAAATGGAAGGAATAGTGTGCCCTTGTAAAACCCGAAATCAGCAAAGAACTGCAGCCAAAACCCTAAAAGAAATTGACAACTTTTAAATGCGGTCATAGACAAAAAATGGGTCAAAGCTGGGGTTGCCCAAATAGCCCTCAAAAATCTGGACCTGCCATATTTTTACCCAAATAATTATGACAAAAAAATACGCGTTATACACTATTTGGGGATGGCAGCGCTCGACCCGCTGGTTGCCCAAATGTT
Source organism: Entomophthora muscae (assembly GCA_014839935.2). Taxonomy (NCBI): domain Eukaryota; kingdom Fungi; phylum Entomophthoromycota; class Entomophthoromycetes; order Entomophthorales; family Entomophthoraceae; genus Entomophthora; species Entomophthora muscae. Next base: position 111,690 of record QTSX02005828.1, read on the forward strand.
TGAATTATGACGCCATTGACTCAAATTCCAACACAGGACCACCAACTGCTGAAAATATTCTTGCCAGCCAATCAGAAGCCGCGGAATCCCCTCCTGCCCCATCCTAAACTCCCTTAAGACTTTCACATTTCCCCTCTAGAAACTTGTTTCTAGATAGCTTATTATCACTGAGAAAAAAATAAAATAAAGTCTCCAAAAATGTTAGCTCATCTGGGGCTGTTTGCCCCCGTCTTAGAGAAATTAGCCTCTGTGATGATCAAGGTTGCTATCAATTCCATGTCGGCGCCTTGGCCCGCTCTCTACACGTTAACTCCATTGGATGCATCTTCTAATTTTCCCTTACAAATCATTCTGACCGCGACAATTTTGCTATCCACCTTCTGCTACACCAATGCTGGATCCAAAATGCTGAAGCCGTCCTCCCAAATTGGTATCCTGTTTCTCAAACAACTTAAGATTTGTCTTTTATATCCTCATTGTTTATCTTTGAATCATGCTGCCTACCATCTCACTCTAACATTACCCTTGGTTAAGTCATTGATTGGTGTGGTTAGTTTTCCACAGTCTTTGATGTATTTCCTTAGGTAAGCTACCATACTGAGAAAGCATCTAACTTGTTTAACGGAGGTGGGGTGTTGCATGCTATTTATGGCTTTAATTTTTTCTGGATCTGCTTTGATGCCACCGTCAGAGACAATGTGGCCCAAGAACAGGAGTTCCTTTTCCATAAATTGGCACTTACTTGGTTTTGCGTAAAGTTTGTGCTTTGAGAGTCAATTGAGTGTCTTGCGGACATGTGTGAGGTGTTTCTCTTTGGTTTTTGAGAATATGATGATATCATCAAGGTAGCATAATGTATTTGAGAGACCATTTAGTGCTTGGTTCATCATGGTGACAAACATTGCGGGAGCGTTGGACATCCCAAAATTCATTACTCTACATTCAAAGGATCCAAATTGCGTACAGAACACAGTTTTTGGTATGTCCTTTTCCTTTACTTCAACCTGGTTGTACCCTGAGGTGAGGTCAATTTTGGAGAAAAATTTGGCACCTGAGAGTCTTGCAAACAGATCCTCTATAAGTGGCAGAGGGTATTTGTTTTTTACTGTGCTTGCATTGAGAGCTCTATAGTCAGTTACTAGACGTAGAGTGCCTTCCTTTTTCTTTACAAAGAATACTGCTGCCCCCCATGGGGATTCAGACAGACAAATGAAGCCTTTAGCTAAGTTGTCCTCAATGTGTGTTTTGAGGGTTTGGGTCTCCACGGGAGAGAGTCTGTAGAGGGGTGCAGGTTTGGGCATGGCTTTGCATAAGTCAATGCCATGTTTGGCCTCCCGTTTGGGGGTAACTCAGTGAGTTCCTCTTTGAATACGTGAGCGTATTCATTTAGGAGTGCTACAAGTTCTGGGCATTGGGTCTTTTGTGTTTGTATGTTATTGAATTCAGTGTACCTCATTATATGGAGGGTACTATCTTTGATTAGATGTTCTGATTCATCTTGGTTTATGACCTGGACAAATACTATGTCTCTTAGAATGAGGTCATTAGGTTCTTTGAGGATGTTAAAATTGACTCTGTTGCATTTGATGGTCATGGTTTTTGTTTTCTAACATACGCTGGGGTTCACTCAGGTGAACCAGTCCATGCCTGCTACAATGTTGTAGTTTATGTTGTTAATTACAAGTCCCTTGATGGACGTTTGTATGCCTTGGAGGTCAATTCTGAAGGGAGTTGTTTTGCCTTCAAGTAGAACCTTTGATTTGTCTGCCATTCTGGCGTATTTTAAGTTGGATTTGACAACTGGTATTTTGTACTTGGTTACAAAAGGTTTGCTAACCATAGTGTGTTGTGCACCAGAGTCAAATAAAATTTTATGTGTATGTGATTTGTAAGTGCATGGGTAGACAAGAAGTTGTGAGCAATCTTTAATTTTTAAGTTCATAAAAATGGAGGACTGCAGGACACAGGGAATGCGGGTAGCAAAGTTTGTGCCTTGGTACAATTTCTTATCAAGTTGGGGGAGACAGGGGCACGTAAGCCTGTTCCCCCTCCTCTTTTCCCTGTTCCTCTGTTTTGAGACCTTCAAGGTCAGAGAATGTGGGGTCAGATTCATAGCGAGTTGCTACTTCAGTGTTGTTAACTTTGGCGGTGTCCTCTTTCTTGGGACGGGAGCGGTTTGCGCTTTGGCTGCAATTACCATTATTGCAATTAGAGTTGACGTTGTTATGGTTGGTGTTCTGGCGTTTATTGCCATTGGAGTTTTCTCTGCCATTGCCGTTTGAGGAGCAATTGCCATTGTGTGCAGCATATTCCATGTTTGCGTGTTTTTCAGCGCGCTTGGCTTCTGCAATGAGCGTGGGCATGGAGGTATTTGCCTCTAGGCAAATGAGGGCAGCAACAGAGGGTTTCATTATGTTGATGAATGATGCTCTGGTATGTACGTTGTCAGCTTGTGCTGGGTTTTGGATCTTGCGACATATTTCCTCGAATTTGTTGGCATAAGCTGCGATAGTGGTCTTTTGAGGAAGATCACTGAGTTGTATTGCAATGTCTTGGAGGGATTTGGTGACACAGAAATTGTGCGTGATGTCCGCTTTGAACTCTTCCCAGTTGTCAAGCTGGTCGTCAGTTTGTGAGCTGACCCAGGTGGCAAACCAGTTAGCTGCGGCCTTGTACAGGCGCTTGCTGGCTTCCTGGACCCATTTCTCATGGGGAATGCGGCTGGCGCAGAGTTTGGCGGCTGTATGGTCTAGCCAGTTGATGACGTTTTCTTTGTTTTTACCAAAGAACTTGTCGATACCAATGTACTTGGTGCTGGTAACTTCACCTGTGATAGGTGGTATTGCGTTTATTTGTGGCTGAAGAGAGCAACTTTATTGAATGATCTTGGCGCATGCTTTGGGCATGACCAGTCCTTCAAATACGGTGCATCCACTAGGTATATCCTCATTGATGTCGTGGGCGTGGAAGTACATCTTCCAGGTATCCTGGGATGTGGCCTGGTTGAGTACGTGAGTGAAGGTGGGCAGGTTTTGGTCAGTCATTTTCTCTCTCATGGGAGTGGTTGAAAAACTGTAGCTGCTACCAGTGATAAGGAGCGCCTTTTGGGGAAGCTTCAAATATGGAATTAAGAAAGAAGAGAAGTATATTTTATTGGATGATACTTTAGACTTATATAGACTTGACTGTGGTGGGGATTTAGTTGGATCAAACCTAGGGGTTGGTCATGTGCTAGATGGGTTCAAGCCACTGGATACTTTGACAGTCAGGTGATATTGCTTGGTTACCATTCTTGGTATGTCAAACGGTATATTGGAAGGGGACTAAATCAGGTGATGGTTGGATGTTAAGTAGGTTGGCAGTAGCCAGAATGCTTGTACATCCAAACCCTCGACAATACTCTGAATTCCATGAAAATTATTATATCAAGTCATAATTTTATTATTGCCAGTTTACTCCACTGATGTTCTTTTGAGATGAAGCTGTGGCAAGCAAGGTTTACTCTGAAACAATATGCAGCCACTTGGACCAGCTGATACATCCAAGTGGAATATTCTATTACTTCATTTTGGAATAGATAAATTTGAATGTCCAAGCCAACCATCCTTTCCTTAAACCAAAATTTATTTATCTTTTTCAATTAAATATATTTAAAATTGATCAAGGTCTCTTTTCATTGGTTAATTCAATCATCAGCAGTTTAAATATCCAATCATATAAAAGAATCTTAAATCAATTGCTGCTTAATTTTTAATTCTAATCCACTCATTCTAAAGTCAGGCAATCTATAGAGATAAACCTCTTTGATATGGCTGTTGAGGTTAGCTACTAGTTTAAAAATTAAGTAATAATTAAAAACTCATTTGGGTTCAAGTGCCCTATATTCTCAGTTCAACATAGTTTAAACCATACTCCACTAGGTTCAACATTCATGCTTTCAACAATCATATAAGGGATTGAATGTAAGGATGAACCAAATTGAGCTTTTGGCTTGATCATCAACTTTCAATATTAAATTTAGAGAAAAATTAATTCAGTCAAATCCCTTACGGCTTGAGCCCACTTGAGGTGACATTACATCCAGACAGACTCACTTTTATATATATTAATATTAATACACTGCTATAAATGAGTGGCTCTGAAGTAAACTAAAGCTATTAAATCAAGACACATAGTGAATCTTTGGTATTAGAAAATCTTGATTTTGCCAGTAAATAAGTACCAACTATTAAAGTTGAACTTATGGATTTTTTTTGTATCTATAAAGTAAAAGTTGCTTTAAAAATATCTAAATCTCTCTTATAAGCATGAATAGTTTTGGCTCATTTGATTACATAAACTATATACACATTCTAGTTAAGCTTATCTATTGGTTGAGCACAAGCATGGCTGTTTGCTTTGCTCAAAAGAACCATAAACTTTGCATGATGGATCTTATATGGAGATCATCAATCGAGATCATTCCCTGTTTCCTAAGAGTCTAGATCAATATTTTCTGGTTTGTGAGGGAAAAACTCTCTGCTTCCCGTCAAATTTTGGAAGTGGGTGAAAGCAAAAGGAATCAAACTTTCTAGGGTCAAGTCAGGTGAAGGATCATCACAAACAATGACATTACATAGCGGCGGAGAAGCCTGGTAAGTGCGTATAGCTTGTGAATATGTCATTTGAAAGTAGATGGTTGTTTCTGTAGATTAGTGTAGTCTTTGAAAAGTATGTACCTTGGGACTCTAAGATAGAATAGAGAGCTAAACTGAGATAATCCTTTTTGGTAGCTTGAGGGAGAACGGACCACAGATATATGAGGGCTAAATGATTAGCTTGGTTTAAGGTTGGAGTTACATTGATCTGGAGGACATGCACCTTCATTTGACAGGACAAGGCCAAATATGGGTGCTGGGGTACTAAACACCTTTTCAGGGAATATTACCAGCTGCACTTCGTCTGCCCCTTCAATCCTTTTGACTCCAACCACCATGCGTGACACATACCCACTACATTTGAGATTGTTTCAACTTTAACTTACGTTATTTGGATATCATTCCGAGACTCAAGAGGCAAATGATCAATATTGGTGATCAGGCTTGTGGCAGAGAGCACTTGGCTGTTCTCAAGTGTAATTCCAACATTGCCATCAAGAGGCAACTCAATTGTCTTGGGTGGACAATTTAATATGTATATTCCATTGTGGAGCGCACATAGCCTACAGAAAGCCTGGGATATTTCGCTTCCAGCGCCATATAACGCCCATAGCAAAGAATGACTTCCAAACCTGCCAATTGAGCCAGTGAAATTTGAAATTGCTCTCAGCCCAGTCTCAACATTGACTTGATCCTGTTAGCAATGTCTTGTAAGTTGCTTACTTGTTTCGAGGGGTGCTTGGGACAGTGCTATGCAGTGTACTATAGCTGAGATGGCTTCATCATTGAGTGAAAACCCTTCTGCCAAGAATGAACTAAGTGACATGTGCCTTTTTGCTTTGGGGTCAGTGATGACTAAATGTTCGTACCCTCCCATAGCTCGGGCTGCTCATGATAGCTTCTAGCAAAAAGAAGAAATTTCATCAGCTTGCGCTTATCCATTAAAGAAAGGCGTTCATCAACAAAAACATCCTGCTTGGAAAATGGAACCTATGATAAAGTTAAACCTGGATCGGTATTGGACCAATCACCTTAATTAACCCATCCTCTCCGCAGACTTGTGTTTGATTTGTCAATTTGAACTCCAAGTAGTTGCTTATTCCTGAATTCATGATCAGCTGAGTAAATTCGCCGTTGGCAAGTAGCTTTTTTATTGTAAGTTCTATGCAGTAGTGGCGTGAATCCATAGCTAGCTTTTCTAGATTATATAATGCTACTTCCAAAACCTGGTTTAGTGTATACAATTGATCTACTTCTTCCATCTGTTTATATGGGATATATGTATTTTCAAACAAAGATTGAACTGCTGTTGTCATAAGAGGTCTAAAATCACCTGTGATCAACTTTTCGGGTAATTTGGAAAAAATCCACTCCTGAAAGTGTTGTAGAGAGAAAACACCAAGATCAAGCTGGCCTGACTGATCGTCAAGCAATTCTGTCACAGAAGCAGTTTCATCTCCCAGGGGAGGGTTTTCAGTTAGGTGACTAAATATAGAGGAGAGGGAGACCAAAGGGTACTCCAAAGTAATGTGCAAAAAAGGGTTCACTTTGGGATCTTGAAAATAAATATTTTGTTTAAAGCACTCAGCTACCTTCCTCCTTGAGCTCTTGGTTCTTTAAAAACTGAACCATTTGGTGGAGTTGAAATGAGGACCAAAGCCCACCATAATGATTTCTTTCATCCAAATGCAGGATGCTCTTTTTAGCTTGAGCTAAAGCACTTGAATACAGTATTAATGAGAAGCGTAAAATCAAATAAAAATCTAACAAAGAGTAGAAGTACGAAAACTTTGTAATTTTAAAGATGACAAGGAAGCGACTAACAAAGTCTTAAAAGTTGGATGCTTAAGAGGCATAAAAATTAGCTACAATAATGCCAAGTGCGTAAAATAAACCCATACCTGGCAAGGATAGATTCGGGTAAACCAGTACCAAGGACAATGGCGTCAAAGTGAGTTTCCTCTAAAAGCTCCATGCTAGAAACCGAACCAAAATATCTGAGTTTATCCCCAAGGCAAGTGTGGCTAGAGCGGGAGCACTAATTATTCCATCCCAGTTAGGGCTGCTTAGGCCAAGCCCCAGGCAGCTGCAGTTAGCTTCTAGCTCTGGGTCACTCCGTTCAAAGATTTATTTAAATTGTTTAAATATTGAGCGATTCCTTCATGGCTGTAGCGACTGGTAGCTGGAAGCTAGTCAAGGCACCTTAATCCTGGTCGCCACGTAATCAAGTACCAAGCAAGATATTGCTTAGGATTCAACGCAACAAAGCTCAGGCTTCATTTTTATCTCACCAAATATAAGTTCCAGGCTAAAACCACTTTTTAAAGCAATACACTTTAAACTAAAAGTCCTTTATCGAAACTAAAAAACCTAGTTTAAATATGATATCATAAATGAAATTACTTAAACCAACTTTCATTTAGCTGCATTTGATTATGGCTCTACGATTTCGATCGCATCAGTTCATAAAGGAAGATTTCAATTCAACATTTATATTTGATAGGGTGAAGAACATGCAACCCTAATTAGGCTAAAAATAAGACAGTGAAGTATATCTTTAGGCAAGAGGTACCCAAGTACCATCATAAGCACTTACCAATCTCAATCCTATCTATGAAGAATAAGCCGGTCCGAAATCAAATCCAAACATCACTGTACTGTGCAGCTAAATCAATACAGTGGTTTTACAACCTGCTGAGATAAACGAAAATGGTTCAGTTAAGAACGAAATCAGTTCAATCCAAAAGAATTTCAACTTTTTTTGATAGAAATAGGAACTCATCCCACAGAAAATGAGTGCTAATAGGAAAAGATGTTCAGACAACAAAATATGCACATTGAAAACAATTTTATATTGAAATAAGATCAATGCAGCTAATTACACAAATTAAATTATTTAAGTCACACTACAAAGCTACTATACTTGTTATGATTTTTGAGAAAGAATGAACTCAGTCACTGAAATGAAAATATTGATACACTATCAAACCCCATAGCAACTGAAGCAGAGAGCAAAACATAAGATATCAAAATAAATCAGTGGATCTGTCACAATTTTACCAGTAAATCCTAATTAAGATATACAATCTGGAGCAGAAACTGGAAATAAATATTCTGAGCGTCTGTTTTTGGGTGAAAATTATCAAATATATCAGTATGAACAGCAAAAAGTGCACATTTATAACCAAGAATGATAAATATAGAACTTTTATAGCCTAATGTGAAATAGATGGTAGGGACAAAAAGCCATGGTATTATATATATGGACAAATAAAAGTTATATCAAATAAAATATATAGGTAGAGTGATTTAATTTGTTTTACATTCTATTTTATACTGAAATGAACACGTCACACCAACAGAGCAACAGAGCTGAAGGAGTATGCTGTAGACATGAGCACCCTTGTGGGTCAAAAACAGAGTAGCTGTTGTCCAGGAGGCAAAAGGTGGGAGCAGCTCTGAGTCCGGAAGTGAAACCCAAGTCACACAGACAAAGCAACAAAATCAGGGCACCCCAACTGGAAAAATAGGTAGTATCAACCCTAGGGCACCAAAGATGTCTAGGAAAGATATTAAAGTCACAATCACCAGAACAGTAAAAACACCACTACTGAGAGAGTATCATTAGTGTACAATGTTGTGTACCACCAAGATGATGTGCCTACCAGTCTTATAGAGAGTGTAAAGCCTATCCTGAATACAAGCTTTGAGCCTTACACAAGTGATGCTGAAAGGGAAGACAATACCAACAACAACAAGGACCCACAGTAATATCAAACTGTGAAGAGGCAGAAGGTGCTAAAAAATTCACCATATTTTAAAGTCAGGTTCCTATGTCGTGCAAATTGACAGAACCCAATAGGTTGTTTCCCTTGCCCAAAAAACCTAAACACACAGTGACCCAAGACAGCAAATGTCAAATCCTCATCAAGCTTATCACAGATACTTGAGACTACATGAAGGCCACAGTAACTGTTGGTGTGTTAGAAAAATCAGTACATAGGTTTACAGCAACCATCTGAAAGCTGGGTGAATTCTTCTTATGGAGGGATACAAGCATGGATTTGTCAGGTATATACTCCTGGGAAGTATAATAAACGAGATAAAGAGGAAAATTAAGAGAAGAATGATACTTTATTTGATATGAATATAGAGATATTATATAGTATCATGGAAAGCCACATACTGTCCATGTATGTCATGGGGCTTATCTGAGTGTCGTAACTGTGCTGTTTTAGCAGAGTTACATGGGGAAAATATTTAGAAGATAGATAATAATCTTTATTGTGAGATAGTGATTATATAGCTATTGTGAATCAATGGATAGCAGGAACATGATTGGTGATCACACGGCTGGATGGAAGAGGGGGTGGCTTGATCCTGATAATGAGTCAAGCACCAAATCAAGATATCCATTGTGAAGGATCATCATCTGTTCAAGTTGATAGATTTGGTAATTTGAGTTGACTTCCTAGTCTGGCTTCGAGTGACCAGATAATCAGATTTCAGGTCACAAACCCACTTGGTTGGAACCTTGCTGGCAGGTCAAGCCTGCTGTTTCGACACCCCCCAGCTGAAGGTCGGCCTCTTCTGGAGGCAGGTTGTCAGGGAGGTTGTCAGGAGCCCGGGCGCCATATTGAACCAGTTGTTGCTTGGTGGCGGGCAGGGCGGTTTCTTGTTGTTTCTGTCTTGCTTTGCAGGGTTGTAGGCAGTTGTGGTGTAAGGTCTTGTCTTGCTTGTGTTTCCCAAGCCCTTGCACAAGGTAAGTGTTATTGTCGTTTACCTTTAGAATGATTGCTGGCCCTACTTTTTTGGGTTGTAGTTTGCTTTTGTCAACATTCATGACCCAGACTTTGTCCCCGACTTCATGTCTTTGACAGATGGGAATGAAGGTCTTTTGTAAGTGTTCCTTTTCTTTGGCTGCTTGTTTGCTGTTAGCCTCTATTACTTGAGGATCTGAGCAAGGGGGGACTTGACTTGGAATTTCCAGTTTGGATCCTGTCAATGCTTGAATGATATTTGGCTATGTGCTGTATACCAGTTCAAACAGGCTTTTCCCAGTGGATCTGTTCACTCGGGTTTGGCACACAAGTAATGCAGTTGGTAGCTGCTTATACCAGTCTTCAGGTCTCCCGGTGGTGAGTTTGGCTAGGGCTTGCACGAGGCTACCATTAAGCCAATCTACGCGTCTATTGGCCTGTGGATGGTATGGTGTTGTGACAGTGTGTTTGACCCCATTCTTGGTGAGGTACACATTGGTGTCTTTGGAGGTCAATTCTTTGCCCCCATTGGTTATCAGGAGTTCTGGCTTTCTGAACCTACTGATTATTTCCTTGCCAATGAATCATTGGGCATTGTTACCGGTGTGCGTTTTCACCGCTTGGGCTACTGGCCACCTTGTTGTAAAATTGATGGCTGTGATGATGTATTTTTTGTTATTGTGTTTTCCTGGCATGGGGCCCACAATGTCAAGAGCCCATACCTTGAACAATAGTTGGGTTTGAATGGGGAGTACAGACTTAGGTAGGGTTTTGCTTTTGGCAAACTTTTTGAAGACCTCACACTGTTCTAGCACTTCCTGGACATCACAGTATAAGGTTGGCCACCAGGCTTTATGTTTTAGGAATTCATATAGATTTTGGCTCTTGGTATGTCCAAGATCTCTATGATAGCAAAGAATGGTATTGACTCGTTGATGTGTGGGGATGTAGGGGATGGTTGTGCCATCTGACATCTTTCTGTGAAGAGTCCCGTATACATCAGCAAAGAGGTGTTCATTCTTGATGACTGTTTCTTTGGTGATATTGGTTGTGCCTGCGGGGAACCCTGTGTCTTTTGTACAGAGCACTAGGAGAGGCCAATCTGGGTTGAGCCCATTCTCTCCCCTAGAAGCGCGGACATAAAGGCGGGACAGGGTGTCTGCCATGGCAAGTTTGGCCCTGGGCTTATATTGGATGAGCATGTTAAACCTTTCTAAAATTTCCATCCATTGCGCTTGGTAACGTGACAGGTTTGCTTGTGTCTTGAAATAAATGAGCAACTTATGATTGGTTAGTGCTGTGAATTCTTCCTGCCGTTCCAGGTAACAGCGCCATTTGACTAGGCAGTGTACAATGGCCAACAGTTCTTTGTTGTGGATTGGGTATTGACACTTGCCATCTGTCAATTTGCGCAACTTGTAGGCTATGGGCAGGAAATCACCGTCACTATTCTTGATTTGTAGTACTCCCCCAATGGATGCATCTGAAGCGTCAGTTTCTATCTGGTATTCTCTGTCTTGTTTGGGGTATTGTAAGATGGGTGCTGTTGTGAGCTTTTCCTTGAGACGTCTAAAACAGAGGTCACATTGGGGGGCCCATACAAACTTGGACTTGGTGCCTGTTATGGTGGACAAGGGGGCAGTCAAGACGCTGCAGTTGGGTATGAAGCATCGTACATAGGCTACCATTCCCAAGAAAGTGCAGAGTTCTGATTTGTCCTTGGGAGGTGGCATTTTGCAGATGGCTTGTATCTTCTGGCTGTCAGTTTTGATGCCGTCTTTTGAGACTATATGTCCCAAGAAGGGTAGTTTCTCTCAGAAGAACTGACATTTGGAGGGCTTGGCCAACAGTTTGTGTTGTGCCAGGGCCGCGAAGACTTCCTCCAGGTCTTTGTGGTGCTGTTCCAATGAGGGGCTGTAGACAATAATATTGTCTAGGTACACTAGTGCGTATTTGTCTATGTGTGGCACAAACACTTCATTCATGAAGGTTACAAAGGTGGACAGGGCATTGGTCATGCCAAAGTTGAGTACCACACATTTGTAGGAACCATACTTAGTGCGGAAGGCTGTCTTGGGGATGTCTTCCTCCTTGATGCAAATCTGGTTGTAGCCTGCAGTTAGATCAATCTTGGAGAAGACAGAGGCTCCTCCCAAGGCGTCAAAGAGATTGTCAATTAGTGGTAATGGGTAACAATTCTTAATGATGACTTTGTTTAAGGCGCAATAGTCTGTGACCAGGCGTAAGATACCATCCTTTTTAGCCACAAATAATACAGCAGCCCCAAAGGGAGACTGTGAGGGGTGGATAAGTCCTTTTTCCAGTGCCTCCTTGAGATAGGCGCACAGGGTGTTGTCCTTGTTTGGGGTCAGCCTGTGAATGGGGCGTGCCTTGGGTACAGCCCCCTTGAAATGGATTGAGTGCTGGATGTGTTTCTCAGGGGGTAGCCCAGGTAACGCCTCCTTGAAGATTTCTGGGTGCCAGGCCACAATGTCACAATCTTGCGGTGTGGAGGTGTCCTGGTGGTCCTTGAAGTGTATGATTTCATACTGGCAGGAGTCCCAGTCAATTGCTTTCAGGCTTTCCTTCTTGTCTAAAGTCTCTGTGATGCGTACAAAGACGTGGTCTATTAGGAGTTGGTCTACAGAGTCCGGGTAGATTTGGTGGTTGACACCTTCACGCTTGATGGTCAACACTGAGGTCGCCTAGTCCATGTGGGGGTTGTTTTTCTGTAACCAGTCTAGTCCCAGTACAATGTCAAACTTAGGGAAGTCAATGACAGGACCTTGGATGGTGGAGCAGAGGTTCTCAAGCATGACAGAGAAGGGAGCAGTTTCTTTTGTCACGGCAATGTGATGTTCATCAGCCAGGACCACGTTTTTAATCCGCAAAGGATTAGAGGCCAGCTTGAATTTATCCACAAAGCTGCTGTTGACTAAGGTTCAATCTGTGCCCAAGTCCAAGAGTGCTGAGCCTGTGTAACTTTGAAAGCAGAAAGGGAAAGACATCAATTTATTGGGATGTCTGGCAATGGTGTACAGTACCGGGTCTTCTGAGGGCACTTGGACCATTGGGCATTGGTCCACGTCCTTGGGTTGGTATTCATTGTTGGGCAAGTCAGGAGTTGCGTGGGGAGAGCTTGGCTTGCTTAGTGCTCTCTCTGGGCCTTTCCCTCATCTTGGTTGCCTTGGGTGGCGGTGACACAGAAATGGGTACAATTTGATTGGCTGTTATTTCCATTCCCATTCCCATTTGAACCCATGGGCTTGTGGTTGTTGTTGTTGCCGTTGCCTCCAGGAGGTGGTTGAGAGGAGCGCCCGCTTGGATGGGAGTCCTTGGGTCTTTCTTGTTTCCCAGTCTGTGCCTTGTGCAGAGCGTTGGATGTTTGTTCCGCTTTTTCCGCTTCAAGGTACAGGCTTTGCAGGTTGGTAACTTGGTCCAGGTTCACATGCCTCATCATGTGCAACTTGAGAGTGTTGTAGTACATGAGGTGTGTTGCTGGGGTATCAAAGGTCATGTCAGATGGGGCACGGAGACGGAGTTCCTTGTAGGCGCAGGTGATTTCTTTAACAGTGCCTGTCTGGGCCAGGTTCTTTACTTGGCGTATGATCATGAGCGCTGTATCTTTAAGCACAAATCTCGCCAAGAAGTCTTGTTTGAAGATGTCTCAGTTCTTGTCAGTGTGCTCTTTGTGCCACTTGTTACACCAGGTGCCAGTGTCATGGGTTGGACAAATGGAAATCTCCGCAATCCAAAATTGCTGTGGGCATTCCATCTGAGCCAGCTTGCTTTGGGCGGACTGGATCCATGCGGCAGCATTGTTGTTGTTGGCCCCTGCAAAGGGCTCTAAGGCAGTGCTGCAAAGACTTTGTGCAACATAGGCAGGCATGGTTTTTTGTCAGCTGGTTGTGGCATCAAGGAAGGCGCCTGAAAAAACCCTTGGGCAGACAGGGTGTTGAAGGCGGGTAGCGGGATCACTGTGTTTTGGTAGAGAACAAAGCCATCAGGTATCTCGGTACCAGGAGTATACAGCGTCCAGTCGGGCGGGAGGCCAGACATAATTCTGTTGAGGATTTGTTGGCCGCGGTGTGTGCAGGCAACAGGCGGAATTTTTCAAGATAAGGTAGGATGGAGAACCTACCTGTGCTATCAATGTTGTAACTGTGCTGTTTTACCAGAGTTACATGGGGAAAATATTTAGAAGATAGATAATAATCTTTATTGTGAGATAGTGATTATATAGCTATTGTGAATCAATGGATAGCAGGAACATGATTGGTGATCACACGGCTGGATGGAAGAGGGGGTGGCTTGATCCTGATAATGAGTCAAGCGCCAAATCAAGATATCCATTGTGAAGGATCATCATCTGTTCAAGTTGATAGATTTGGTAATTTGAGTTGACTTCCTAGTCTGGCTTCAAGTGACCAGGTAATCGGATTACGGGTCACAAACCCACTTGGTTGGAACCTTGCTGGCAGGTCAAGCCTGCAGTTTTGACATGAGTAATGTTCCTCTTAAGTCACAAGGCTTATTCAAGTTGTGTTCTGCTTAGGATCTGGATTGTGTGACCCCCATAATATATGGTCAAATAATAGGAGTGCCACTGACTTATTGATTAGCCGGTGAGTTGTTTGGTGACTCATTTGGTGAACTACTTGGGGCATTAATTCCACGAGAGGGAGTAATAAAAGATGTTGCGACAGATTAACCATCCTGAAAAAGGTGCACATCTGAGCAATATAACAATGAACCTTTTAGAAGTGCCATCTTGAACTAGAAAATATAAAGGTACTGGTTAAAATAGTTTTTGTCATTGAGGTCTCAGTTTCATTTTACTATTATGTGGTCAGAGAATTGAGGGGGGTTCTGAAAAAACTTGGGGTATCCCTGTACAATTAGAATGGCCCAATTGACATCAAGAACTGTCATAAACTACTGTCAGGGATCCAGCCTGTGGAGGGTTCTGGGGAACTCACGGGCAGACAGCCCAGCAGGGAGGGCCCACCACAAGATTGGGGCCAACTTTACAATATAAGATAACAATTTTCCCAGGAGAGCCCAAGGCCTGCTGGCAGGTACCATAGAATCTATCAAGCCAGTAAGAGTGATGTAAATCACTCCAAATATCTGAGTGGAAGTGGATTCATTGGCAGAAACAGATTCTTGTGGACAGTTGGGCTGCAGGCTGAGAGGCGGAGTCATTAGGACCAAATACACAAGCAGGTGGTTGTACTTGTTGCATAATAACAGGGGAGGTATAGTGATTTTGTGGCCTTTTCTTTAAGCAGTCTCAGTCTCTCTAGTTCTTGCCTTAGGGTCGTAGATTAGGATTTCCTCTAGGGTGAACTCCAAATACACAGGGTTGGGGGGGTACTCGGTGAAATGTACTGGGCTATAGGGAGCTCCTGGTGGACAATAAAGATCGGGCAGCTGGTCCGCGGTTTCTTGGGGTTGATGGGTGTGAGGTGCGGAACCACAGGAGGTAGACTTTAAATGAAATAGAACTAATATCAAATATGGAATAACCTGGTTGAACCAAAGGTTCATGTCACTTTATTGCAAGAATGGCAATGGGTAACTTTCTGGCGGTCCAGGGTATAAGTATGCCCATCTGTCTTGGGTAAACTTTTACAAATTTCTTTGGCCTGGGTGTTACAGTCTACCAGGGGTTTCCAGTCCTTGATGGCATCCATCACAGGAGTTAATTCATTGGCTGGTTTGAACCGAGAATACTCAAATTCCCTTGTTGGGTTGTGGGGTTGGTCATCTCTGGGCGGCCTGCGTTCTATAGAAAGTTTCTTTGTTTCCCCTTCTATGGTGGCCTGAGTTATTTCAGGTTCTATGGCTAGACCTGACTGCTGATTGGTTGAGTTAACAGGAACCTTTAACGTGGGGAGTATCAATGTAGGTGATTTTGACTCATCAAGCTTTAAAGGATTTTCTGAAGTTAAATCTTGTTCTGGTTCCTGCCCAAAAATCTGCAGGCAGCTGGTCCTGCGGGCTGGCGGCCCGCAGGGTGTCAGGGTTTGAATCCCGTAGTTGAAGTTTTCCAGTAAGCATGGTCAATAGGAGGTTGTCACTTGTGACAACTACACCAAGATGTAAATTGTGGTAAAAGACAAGGGCACGATAAAATTCTACTATATTGATGAATTGTCCTTTTTGTCTTCTAAGTAAAATGCATAAAGATATGTGCCCAAAGGTATCAAGGATGATGTATCCCAATGTGTGTATGCTTGTACTATGGCCTAATTAGTGGTAGCCCTTCTTGGCCCCTTGACATTCAATTGTACCAGATAATCAAGGGTTCTCACATTAGTGTGACCTTTATTGTGTTTCTCTGATTGATTTGGGAGCACCTCAGGCATGCTAGCTTGGGATTCACTAATGTTATTGTATTGGATCATGCTGAACTCCACAAGATGGCACATATTCTCAAAAGCTTTCTGATGATAGAGACAGGTGTGGCATTTGGCCAACATAAATTTACTGCAGTGCCACTGCATATCTTATTTATTCTCGTGTTTCATCCTTCCTGAACCCAATCAAGGAGGCCTTTGGATGGCTCAAGCAATTTGTCAAGCAAGGGACCCAAACTGGAACCTAGACCTTATTTAATTTGCTGTAGGTTGTGTTTCATCCCCTTTCAGCTGAGACAGTTGCAAAGGTCTATGCCTGTTAAGGCTTATTTAACCCTGATTATCCATCCAAAAATCCAATCAATTAACATATCTGCACATATTTTATAAGTATTTTTATTTTCTAATAAAGAATTTATAGAAATGTAATACTTATAATACTGGCAATCAACCATCACATATAATAAAAATTGACAAAGTAGATGAAAGTTGATTGTCGTGTTCTGAGGCGCGGCACAGACACACAGCAGGAAATCCTAACCTTAGGATTGGATTCATACTAAGTCTTGGTTAGATGACAGGGAAGGAAAATGTGTTTACCTTGTGGCCATGGAAGAATAATCTCTACTAGTTGTGGCTAGAGAGAGGCACAGAAGTACAGAAGATACAAAGACAAAAATGTGAATAGAACTTAAGATTTATTGGATATAAAGATTGGGAATATATACTGTGTAGCTTTACCACAAAACAGTACATGGACGGTAGGATCACTTACCACCAGCATTAGTGGGGCAAGTGAGTTGCGCAGGGATCAGGAAACCAAAAAATTGTACTTCCTGAATTGGTCATCAACTCATTTTGAGTAGCAAAACTAAAAGCAAGCAATTTGTCCTCAAAATGGCCCACCAAAGGCGAAATCAAAATACAGTGAATAGCTGCATTCACGACATTGCCCTACTCTAGATTGACCTTAGGGCGGTGGTATTTACAAAGGAACTTTGTGTGCACTTGAGCAAAAGGATGGCCACTAGACAAGAGCTTTACAGTGTATTTGGACCCTTGCTTAAAGGTTACTTCTAGAGGGCCAATCCACAGAGAGTCCAACTTGTGTGCGCAACCACCTTTTCTGTGTTGGTAGTAAAGGACATGGTTGCCAACATCAAACTCAGGCAGGGGGGAGCGTCCAGCATTATTGGGAGAGAGCTCAAGCATCTTAGTCTTATAAGAAGAAGTGTAGGCAGTGGCTTGAATATCAATTATGCGGTTGACTAAATCCTTGATGTGATTGTCAGGATTCATGGCCTTATCAGAGGTAAGCAGGGGGCCCCCAAGAGTGAAGGGGTAGTAGCTTCTCGCCCATATAACATAGTAAAAGGAGAGTACCCAGTGACACAATGTTTGCTAAGGCGGTATGCAAAGAGAGCGGCAGGTAAGTACAAGTCTCAGTTTGCAGCGCCAGAGTAGGTGAGCTTCCTCATGATGGAGACCAGTGTTGAATTTTCAGGCTCAACTGCCCCATTGATAGAAGAGTTGTAGGGGGCAGAGAAGAATTGGTGCAATCCCAAAGCTTCAACAACAGAAGTTACTAGCCTGGCATTAAAGATAGTCCCATTATTGGAGAGCAACACTTGAGGACAGCCATGGTGGTAGAAAACGTCTTGCACCAGGAAGGCAGCAGTTGTCTTAGCCGTGATGTCCTTTGTAGGGCAAGCCTATACCCACTTGTTGAAGTGATTGACAGCAATCAGAATAAAGCAACACCCAGAACGTGAGTGGGGAAGAGGACCTACCGCATCAATGCTAACAATGTGAAAGGCATGTTGCGGGGGAACTAATTTGAGCTTGTGGGCAGCAGCTTGAGGCCTCTGTAGCTGGCAGTTGTGGCAGCTAGCAATGACATCTGGGATCAGCAGGAGAAGGTTCTCCCAGAAGTAGTTCTTCTGAAGCCAGTCAAAGGTCTTTGCAATGCCTCCATGCCCAGTTTTTTATGAGCTTGTGACACCAAAAAGAGGCAAAGACTGGGTCATACATAAGGCAGATACTGGTCTTGTACCTTTTTGAAGAGCTGATTGTCGCGTATAAGGGTATCTTCAGATAGCTTGGACAAGGCCAGTTGTACCTCTTCTGTCTCACTTTCCCAAGAATAAGGGTACCCAATTAGTTTGTATAAATGGTTGGCCTCTGCAGGATGCAAAGCAAGAATAGGCATTCTGGAGAGCCCATCAGCGTTCTGATGTTGCATTCCAGGGCAACGGAGCACTGTGAAGTCGTATCCCTGCAGACGTAGAGCCCATCTAGCCAGGCGCCCTTCAGGTTCCTTAAGCTGCTGTAATAATTTAAGAGAAGATTGTTCAGTGACAACTGTGAAGTGGGTGCTGTATATGTAATGACAAAACTGCTTGACTGCATGCAACATGGCAAGGCACTCCTTCTCTGTGACACTATAGTTCTTCTCATGCTTGTTTAGCACACGGGAAGTGTAAGCCACAGGATGGTCTACACCCTTGTTGTCCAGTTAGGCCATAATGGCTCCAATAGCTAGATTGCTAGCATCAGTGTAAAGGATGAACTCCTTATCATAGTCAGGATACACTAGGATTGGCGCCTCTTTGAGTTTTTGTTTAAGGGTCTCAAAGGCTTGCTGCTGACTGGCGGTCCATTCAAAAGGAACATTATGTAATAGTTGGACTAAAGGTTCACTAGTATTGGCAAAGTCAGGGATAAACTGTCTGTAGTAGCCCATCATCCCCAGGAAGACTTGTACTTCTTGCAAGTTGGTGGGTGGAAGTGTTTTTTTGATGGCTTCAACCTTCTTAGTCATTGGGAAAATCCCTGTCTGGGTTACTTTGTGGCCTAAGAACTCAAGACGTTCTTTGAAGAAGGCACATTTGAAAGGCTTCAGTTTGAGGCCAGCTTCTCAAATCTTTATGAACACCTCTTTGAGATGAGCCAGGTCATTGGTGAAGGTAGTGCTGAAAACCATTATATCATCCAAGTATACTAGGACGCACGACAACTTCAAGTCACAAAGGATGGAGTCCATGGCCCTTTGGAAGGTGGCTGGGTGTTGCAAAGTCCCTGTGGCATGCAAGTAGGCTCAAAAAGCCCTTCAGAAGTAATGAGCGCGGCTTTCTGACAATCCTTGGGGGATAGGTCAACTTGCCAGTATCCAGACGCCAGATCCATGGCAGAGAAGAACTTAGAGCCTCCAAGTTGTTGGAGAGCATCATCAATACGCGGCAAGGGGTATAAGCCCTTCTTGGTCAAAGAGTTCAATTGGCAATAGTCCATCACAATACAATGACCCCCATCCTTCTTCTTTAAGATGAGTAGCAGGGATGCCCAAGGACTTTGGGAAGGCGCCAGCAGCCCAGCATCTAACAGTTGTTTGAGCTCTTTAGATACTTGGGTGTCTTCTACACAACTGCGGCAATATGGTTTGGCACGGAAGGGGGGCGTTGCCAGTGTCAATATGATGGATAACACCTTTGGCTAACCCATAATTGGTACTGTCCTTAGCAACAATATCAGAAAATTGGTCTAGTAAATCTAGCACCTCTTTTTGTTGAACCAGGGACAGTTGTGGGAAGTCTTGTGCAGTGAACAAAGTTAAGACTTGCAGCTCATCCTCTGGTAGGTTAAAATATTGAAACATACCAAAGGGATGAACAGACAGGACGTCAGGAGCGCTCAACAACTTGCCATATCTAATGACCTGTCCCCTAGATACAGTCATGGGGAGTGCAGTCAGGTTGGCTACCAACAACTGAACAGGGTCTTTATGAGAGACATCTAGGATTCCAGGACAGAGGTAAGGTTTTTTGCGTCCTAAGGAGGGGGGGAGAGTACAACTCCAAGAAGGTGTGTTCAGGTAGTTCATAAGATATCTGGGAGTCTAGGATGGCCTGGGAGCCAGGTGGGATGGTGACAGCAGACATGGCTAGGAGAGGGATCCCTTCAGATGCAGGGAAAGCCATGGGTGGACACTTCATGTTTGAAGAGTGAGTGCAATATTTGAGGTTGAAAACCCCAGTAGGATATTCCAAGGCACATGTCTTGAGCTGTTTCCCAGGAACTTTAACTGGCTCTTAGAAGATTAAGGGGACTTTGTATCCCAGAATAGAGAGGTAGCCATCTTTCAAGTTGATTATTCCATTATATTCCCTAAGGAACTGGGTGCCAACTAGGAGATTGCAACTCTCATTCTCCAAGACAACTGCTGGCGCAGCTAGGAGAAGCTTGCCAAACCACATGGGTAGAGCGGAGTAAGCCCCTATGGCGTGGGTCATAGACAGTCTAGCTGTGTCATACAACTGGTGATAATCAAGGTCAGGTGCAAGTTTGAGTTTCTTCACAATCTTGGAGGATACAATGTTGACTGATGAGCCAGTGTCTATAACAGCCTTAATCTTCACTTTTTGAATGGATAACTCTACTCAAGTGGTAGTGCAACCAAAGGGGGGAAGGACAGCCAGGATATCTTGAGCCTCTGCTAGTTCCTTATCCCACTTCTCAATCATGCATCTTAACCCTGTAAACTCCTTATAAACAGTCTGGAGGGGGAGAAAAACAGATACATTCTTGAAGACAGCATCAGCAACCTCAGCAGCCTCTTCTGACAACTCCACTAGCACAGGGACCTCTTGGCCTGAGTGAGGTAAGGGCGCAAGACAATCTCTTTGGCTTCAGGTAAAGGCTTAGCAGTAGTTGTAGTCTTTCCTGAGCGTAACTTATAGGGGAATAAAATGGTTTTGGGAATGGCCATAACGGAGTACCCACATGCATCAGCGCCGTCAATATCAGAGTCATCCAGGTCAGAGTCATCAGAGATATTGTGAAAAAGGAGGAGAATAGGAGGAGCCTCATTATCAGCAGGCTCAGATTCAGACATAGAGGGAGGGATTGGAAGAGACAGGGAAGAATTGTCAACCAAGAGCATCTCTGCCTCTAGGTTGACTGCTCTTTTCCCACCTGTTCCTTTGGATCAGCTCCTTCAACCCGCAGATTGGTGCAGACTCAAGAATGATGACCTATCTGACCACAGTTGTGGCAACCTTGGCGTCAAAGAGGATTCTGCAAATTCATGGTAAGAATGCAAGGACCACGGGAAGATAAACCAGAGTTAGAAGCAGCTCAGCTTTCCCTAACAACAACGCCAGAGTGGGTAAGGTGCATATCTTGCAACAAAGTCTTTATGCTCTTCATGGAAGAGAGCATAGCCTTATGGGCTTTGAAGTGAAGGCACAGAAGTTGGTTAACCTTGAGAGCTTGAGCGCAAGCCATGTAGGCTTCATGGGCTGTCAACTGTCTGCATGTAATCAGTTGCTGTCCTTCCATGTAGAATCTGTCTGCAAACTTGGCTAGTGTCTTTTTAGGCTTAAAAGCAATATGCATGAAGGCATCCTTCTTTACTTCCAGGCTAAGGTCACCACCAAACTCATCAATCAGAAGCTGCTTCATATCTTCCCACGTCTCAATGGAGGGTAGTTCTGGCACAACTACCTCTTGGCAGGTCGGGCGTAGACAGGTCAGGATGTGTTCCTTTTTGACGTCATCTGATGCTCTTTGCATGGAAGTTTCATAGATAGTTAGGAAAGCTGCAATGGTCGAGGTTCTGGGGTCAAAGACTTGCTTAAAAGTAGGCTTGAAGTGAGTTTTGGGAGTTGGGCCACCATTGTTGCTATCAAGTACGTTTATACGCGGGGACAACTCTGCCTCAGATTCTGAGGGGGGCTGTCTAGCCCATAGCTGGCAAACACTTTCTTCAAGGGTGTTAAGAGTCTCAACAGCGCGGGCCCCAGTATTGACAGCTTGAGTGGTCTGTTGTGCAGTAGTATCTAAGCATTGACCTTGGGTGGTCACTATTGTGGAGAGTTAAGCCAGACATGAAGTAAGGGATGGTCCCACTGAGAGGCAAAGGGCAAATATATCATTTATCAGATTTGATTACTTCATTCATTTCTTGTACGTCTCTATTCACCTCAGTGTGGTCCCGCTTCAATTGATCCACCTCGTTAGCTAGGGCAATTAATTCCCTAGCGCATTGGATTTGAGGTGCTCCAGATAAACCAGGGCAGCAGCCATCTTCATTGACAACCCCAACTGGACTAGCAGCAGTTGCCATCATTTCATGTAGGGCGGCAAGTTTTTGCTGCAGCTCTGCAACTTGGGTAGTCAGTTCAAGAACCTGGGGGTCAGGTTGAGGCGCCTCAGCAGGACGCCCCTGACTGCAAGTAGTCAAACATAGTTCTCAAATGGCGTCCCATATTCTCTGCTCCCTATCCACCAAGTCATCAGAAGGGGGAGAGGGCGGAACATCTGGCTTGGGCGTAGATAGCTCATTTACTTGACTCTGGAGTTTGGCTATGGCAGCAGTGGTGGCCGCTCTTTCTTGCTCAAATGCAGTACTGAGTTCATTAAGGCTGCTAGCAGCAAAGTTTGCTACCTGCTGTAGCTGCTCAAAGGAATATGTACTGAAGGCATTGAGCTGTTGTACATGTTGCTTGAATTCAGTGAGATAAGCGTTTAAGGTGGAATCCACCTGAGTTTTCCAGGGTTGTTCTAGCTGATGAAACTTGTGTAGACGTTCTCTCACGTATTTGGGGATAGGCTGGCACATTTGTTCAATAGAATTAACCAAACAGGCCTGGGAGGTGACAGAGTTGCGTTGATTGTCAGATACCAATGAAAACAGGGAATGAATCCACTGTTGATAGGCAGCAAACTGGTCCCAGTGATGAGTAACCACAGCTTGCAGAGACAAGATTTCTTGGACGTGGAGCCCCAACATCATTTGATGGTGGGCCAAGGTAGGCTGCACAAAGGATGATAGTAAGTGCTCAGCAGAGCCAGTTGCTGAGAGGAGATGTTGTTGAAATTGAGGAGCCACAATTAATTTGTAGTATTCAGCCCAACTGAACTGCAACTGAAGGCAAGGGATGGCTCCTTCATGGGCTATCTCAAGTGCTACTGACATGACTTGTTCAAAGTCAGGGGTACCCATGGGGTAAGCAACTAGGCAGGGACCATTACCAAGGTTCAGTATTGTGGGGGTAATAGGCTGGTTGGCAATATCTTCCTCAATAGGAGGACTGGTAATTTCAGGTGAAGTTGGCTCTTGTATAGGCAGAGGCAAAGGACCTGAAAACGTGGATGCAAAGGGGATAACCAAGGGGCTTACAGCCCCTGTAGTGAGCACCATTTTTGTCATGTTCTGAGGCGCAGAACAGACACACAACAGGAAATAATAACCTTAGGATTGGATTTGTACTAAGTCTTGGTTAGATGACAGGGAAGGCAAATGTGTTTACCTTGCGGCCCTGGAAGAATAATCTCTACTAGTTGTGGCTAGAGAGAGGCGCGGAAGTACAGAAAACACAAAGACAAAAATGTGAGTAGAACTTAAGATTTATTGGATATAAAGATTGGGAATATATACTGTGTAGCTTTACCACAAAACAGTACATGGACTGTCAGGAACCCATCCGCTCGGAAACATACCACCCAAAAGGTGTATGGCCGCGGATGGGTTCAACCCGGTGATTAGAGAACCAATTGGAAGGGAGACCATCCCCATATGGAACAATTCTCCAATAAAACAATATAAACCCAAAAGGGGATTAAATCTTCCCAACAGGAATTAAGCTCCAAGATAACTTAGGAGGAAAACAGAAGCCATGGGATGAAATAAAGATGGGCTGGGCGGACTGGCCCCCATAACCTGTGGTTCCTCTGTGATTGGGGGATTTGATGACAGTGGGGTGGCAGTGTACCATACACCTGGTACCACTTGGCGCCACAACTTGTACAAGTAATTGGGAGGAGGCAAACCAGAATCTGCTCTGGTTTCAAAGGAAAGGCTTGCAGTAAGGGACTGTACAAGGAGCAACCAAACCAACCATTTATACCCAAATGGTCCCCATTGAGATGACTTGGGTAGCATCATGGTGTTTGATTTCAGGATTTGAGAGCAGGCAAAAAGAAAAATCAACTAGGTTGGTAAATTGACTTTATCAACTGAACAATCAAATACTCTGACAAGTGAAGCCTTTTTATAGACTGTCAAGAGCTGTTTAAATTGTAAATCCAGGGGGGATTGGAGAATTCAAGGAGAAATTGGGGAAGGAAACTTGGCAGGGATAGCTTTGATTTAAAATTAAAAAAGATTTTTTAAATATCAATGGCCCCTGCTGAGGCTTCTCCAAATAGCTGGGTGTCATTTTCCCCAGCTGTTAGAGAAGCAACAGCTTGGGGGGCCTTCTAGTGTGCAACCACATCACCAGAAGAGGATAAACAATGTTGAACTTGATTGTTTTCAAGTACGGAGCCTGTTGTTTCTATGGCCATATTCAAGTTCAAAGCAAATTTGAGTTCACAGTCTTCAGGCGCAATTGTAACATATGATTGACTGCAGCTAGCCTTTTTGAGAGATGTTGAAGGTAAGTTTGAATTCAAATTACTAAAATTGTTTAGAAGATTAAAGGATGACTATGAGGCCCCTGGTTTGATCCCTGTGTTGGCCAGGAAGATGGCATCCAAGCTTGATCTAGGGCACTTCAAAGGTAATTTAGGACTGATACTACATACTAATAATTCATTTCTAGGACCTGGGGAAAAGCCCATATTGGAAGAAGGATTTTTTGACCCTGTATCTGTCAATATTTCCTTGTTGTTGTCAGGAAAAGTAGCAAATGCATTCCTGACATGGACGGTAGGATCACTCGCCATCAGCATTAGTGGGGCAAGTGAGTTGCGCAGGGATCAGGAAACCAAACAATTATACTTCCTGAATTGGTCATCAACTCATTTTGAGAAGCAAAAGCAAAAGCGAGCAATTTGTCCTCAAAATGGCCCACCAAAGGCAAAACTAAAATACAGTGAATAGCTGCATTCACGACATTGATCAACTGAACATTTTAAGTTTTAACATACAGTAGTTTTAAAAGCTATGGCAACAAGCAAAAATACCTCAGATTTAAATGAAATGATTTCAGATTTAAACAAAATCCAAGTTGCGCAAGATTCAGGATTCAATTAATATAAATATCTTTGGTTAAGAAATGAACTGTCAAACCAAAAACAAAATTTTACTAACCCATTATACAAAATTAAAGCAAACATAAAGCAGTGTAGTTCAAACCACAAACAAAATGAACTGACACAACAAGTGAAATGGATGGATGCTGTTCTGGAGTATATTATAATCCAATCAGGATTCATATGAGGCACCAACAGAAGGACTAAAGTGAAACAAAACTTGAGCAATCTAGAAGCAAGATTACACAAGCACAAAACAAAATGAACTCACATAAGATGTGTAGTATGAGCAGCCTAAAATAGAAAAATAACAGTTTAACAGCCAATCAACAGCTATTCAATTTAAGACCAGAGGCATTTTATTCATTTTCATGGCTCCAGATTTGTATGAAAAGGTTTTGAGAACCTTCCAAATATGGACTTGAGATTACAATAAAAAGAATTCATTAAATTTTAAAATTTCTACTTTTAGTGATTTTATCCTAGGTTTTTTTACAATGGTTTTCAATAGCAACATCTTCAACTGCGCCAGCATCCAAGCCAGCTTCAATGGAGGCAAGGCTCAGAACGTGGAGGCACCAGTTTACACCCAAGCCTTTGAGGCGGGTAACAAGGAAGCTGACCTGTTACTGTCCCCCAACCCATATGGCTTTGACTTGTTTGAGAGTCACTTAGCGTCTAGCTCTGCCCTTGCTCCCACACCCACCCCTGCACAAGCTGCCTGTCAACCAACCAATCAGGATGGCAACCTCAATCCAGAACAACTTCCCGCCACCACCCAACCTGCCCCCCTCAGCCAATCAGGCTTCAGCTCCCGCCGCCCAGCGCCTCAAACACAGAATAATCACTGCCCAAATTCTTCAGGAAATTGTGGCACTCAACCTGCAGGGTCTGTCCTGGGATCAGATAGCCAGCCAATTAAAATTCACCCGGGCTACTATCATGCAGGAATTCAACAACCTGATGAATAAGGGAAATCTGATTAGGACAGCCAAGAAGCCAAAGAAGGCCACAGAATCCCAGATCAATGAGGCATACCCAATAAAGCTTGACCTCCTCCAGCAGGACCCCAAGCTTCCCTTGACCCAGGTCCGGAAGCAACTTGCGTACCATGGCATTTGGGTGTCTGAGCGCATGGTGCAGCTCTGGATGCACAGAAAGGTGGCTTCAATTAGGGTTCTTACAAATTTTGCCGGCAACCAATGGGATGGCGCTGAGGATTCCCCATATGACACCCCAATCAAATCAACCCTGGTCAGATGCTTGACAAGTCTGTCAAATAATGTCATATTCATCTCCTATTACAAGCTATCAATAGCTTTTGATGATTTTGGCAAGCAAGGAAGAGTCTCCACTCAAAAAAGGAAGAAGGTCAAGAAGGGGACGTTCATTGGTGCATTTCTGGCTGTTTCAGCCAAGAGTTTTGTCTACTATTGGACAAACCCAGATTTAATTGATGGCTACTCATACAGCCACATCCTTGGTGGATTACTTGGCTCCTGGGATGGCTCAAATTCCAAGTACTGGTTTTTCTTGAGCCACCAGATGGAGGGTAGCTCCACCGCCCTTGAGGCCATCCAGGGACGTGGGCACCAGGCCTTAGTCTACCCTGCCGGCCATGCAGACGTCCATCTGGCTGATGTTGTCTTCTTCAACATTGGAGATACACTACAGGAGTGCCATCCTCAGGCTTTCAACAACCTCTATCTTGGGGTCCTTAATCACAATTTTCTCTTTGGTCACCAAATGGTGGCTGACTTGTTTGCGCAAATGGTTTTCCATGTGTTGTAACTGTGCTGTTTTAGCAGAGTTACAAAGGGAAAAATATTTAGAAGATAGATAATAATATTTATTGAGAGATAGCAATTATATAGTTCATATGAATTAAAGATAACAGGAACAAGATTGGTGATCACACAGCTGGATGGAATAAGGGGGTGGCTTGATCCTGATAATGAGTCAAGCGCCAAATTGAGGTATCCACTGTAAAGGATCATCATCTGTTCATGTTGTTGGATTTGGTAATTTGAGTTGACTTCCTAGTCTGGCTTTGAGTGACTGGATAATTGGATTGCAGGTCACAAACCCACTTGGTTGGAACCTTGCTGGCAGGTCAAGCCTGCGGTTTTAACACATGTGAACATGGGCAACCAATCACACAAGGATAAGCGCCTCCCACCCTGTGCCACAGCCACCTACTAGCCCATCCAGCCAATGACTGATGAGGAGTACAATGTGCGGTATATGGCGGCCATCACACGCAATCCTCCTGCCTCCACCCCCGCCACCAACACCCCCCACCCGCAAACCCAACCCATCCAATACCAGACCCCCAGGCCAGCACTGCCTCTACGTCTTCCTTCCCGCGTTATTCTACCTACTAGGCATCACTCTTCCCCGCCTCAATAAACCCCCTGGTCCCAAAAAATTTCTATTTCTATTATCTTTATTTTGAATTTCAATTGTTTGTGCTCTTGTTGTTTATAGTTGGCTATATTCTTTATGTTCAGCTTATTTCTATAAAATTATATATTTACTATGTTGTGTATCTAGATCCTGAACACAGTTATTTTTAGCACCCAAACACATCCCCTTGTGATAATATTAACAACAATTTGGTGATCAACTGAATTTGAATTAGAAAGTTATAGTGTTAATTTTATTTAGATAAAGTTGTTACTGATCCAAATTCAAAACCTTAATGATAAACTTTAAGCCAATCAGGAGGAAAGTGATAAAGTGATTGTTGTGACATAAAGGGTCATTCAATAATTCTTTGATGCATGTGCGCTAATTAATATGATTGGCTGGATGTTTTGCTATTGTACGCCATTGCCGCTGTGGCAAGTTGTTGATGGACTAGTGCTAACCCAGCAGCTGATTGGGCACTAGTCTATCAACAACTTGCCACAGTGGCAATGGCGCTCAATGGCAAAACAACCAGTTAATCATATTAATTAACGCACATGCACCAAAAATTTATTGAATGACCCTTTATGTCCCAACAATCACTTTATCACTCAGCTCCTGAATGACTTAAAGTTTATCATTAAGGTTTTGAATTTGGATCAGTAACAACTTTATCTAAACCAATTAACCTATAATTTTCTAATTCAAATTTAGCTGATCACCAAATTGCTATTAATATTTTCACAAGGGGCAGTGTTTGGGTGCTAAAAATAATATGGTAATCAAGGAAACAATGCCAACACAAAGCAAACAACACATATTGAGATGAACGTAAAACATATACACAATAGGTAAAAATATGGGATAATGTAGTAAATGAGAAAACAAAAAGGAATAAACAAAGAGGCAATAGTATCAAAATAATACAGAATTTATTGAGGCAAAAGCTATAAAAACATAGGGAAAGGTTAGTAAAAAATCAATGAGAGAATTGGAAAAGCTTCTGAAGAACCTCAACTTGGCAATTGCCAAAATAAAGGACATTGACTGCAAGGTCAAAGCAAAGGTGAAGTCCGCCGTCCTCACTGGGGACAAAATTGATAAGGTGTCTGCAAAGGCACTTATGTCAAAAATGCCTGACACCCCAGAGAAGACAATTGAGCGCTTACTAAATACTCAAAAAACTGTGGTCAAGGGGCTCCAGTTCAAGGCATATAATAATTTCTGCGACGTCCGTCTGGGTTGATGACCCGGAGATGTATGCCCACCTCAAACCTGCCAAGCGTGCCAGGGCAGAGGACACCAAATTGCCCACACAACTGCTTGCACTGAGAATAGCAAAGCCGGCTAAAGCCGCCGGCAAGGAAGAAACCCAATAAGTTAACCTAAAAAATTATAATTAATAAAAATTCTTAAATACTTACCTTTTTTTAGAAGATGTTGATGGTGAACTGTGCTGGGTCCTGGTCCCTTTTGTCCCCCCACCTTCTATGCCAACTATGCTAATCATGTGGCAAGGCAGCTTTTTCTGGCTCCCCCTGTTTTGCAGGAGCTTGAAGACAGGATCCATGGTACATTCCCAATGTCCAGGGAGGCATTGACTGGGCTTTTGCATGGTGAGGGGGCATCTGAGTAGGCAGTTACTGCCTAAAAGGATGCCCACATGGACCCGGTTAACCTCAGTGGAGTTTAATGTGTAAACTCCATTAAGCTTGTTTGGAACGTCCTGGCAATGCTCCCATTCAAGAATATACCAGAGATGGGCCGGGCCCATGCGGCTGCTTGCTTCTGCTTCCTGGTGGAGCATACCATCTCTTACCTGTTGGAGAACTTTGGGCACACTGTGTTGAAATTGACTGTTGCAGACGCAACAGCTGTAAAGAAGACAAAATTCTCCTGGCGGACTTCAGGCTGGCCTGGAGTGCCAACAAGATGGGGGTCCCGGCAGCTATGGAGCTGACCTTTGCCAAAACCAAGCACAAGAAGAAGATTAGCGCTGTATACAACAAATTGTGCAAGTTTACAGAAGCCTTTGCTGAAAAAGGCTTCATCTGGTTGTTTACCTGGGGTTCCTATTCTACTTCAGGATGGGCGCATCTGTAGAGGACCTGGACAGGGTCCTTCTGGGAATTGACAAGGCCCGGCTTGCACTGGACGGGAAGAAGGTCCCCCTGGATACAACTCAGTTGATCATGTGATCCAGGACGCCCTGGTCCTGGATGGCATTTTCAGGTTTGCAGCCCCGCCAGAAAAGCTGCTCCTCCATTTCCACCTCACCATATTTCCTTTTACCAGCAGGCGCAAATACTTTAATACAGGTGTATCCACCGTCCACAATGTGGCGGTGGAGGTTGTGTGCC
Source organism: Entomophthora muscae (assembly GCA_014839935.2). Taxonomy (NCBI): domain Eukaryota; kingdom Fungi; phylum Entomophthoromycota; class Entomophthoromycetes; order Entomophthorales; family Entomophthoraceae; genus Entomophthora; species Entomophthora muscae. The sequence continues at coordinate 141,254 of QTSX02005828.1, forward strand.
ACCTCTATTGCAGGGTGGTTACGTACCGCCAAACCCATTATAGGTGCACTTAATTTTATCTCTATATTAATAAATATATTTATACTCTACTATATTTTTATATTATAAATAATTTTTCAAATAATATTTTAGCAAACAGATTTGCAAAATATATTGCAGAAATGGGTTTCATAAAAGTATAAAATTATACGTTAATAAAATAAATTCTAACTTGTACATTTTACGTTTAATTTTTTTAAAAACTATTTTTATATTTATTTGACCAAAATGATTTAAATATTTTTGCGTAATCCAGTATCAAGCGTTTGGGATAACCTCAGATGACATATTAAATAATATATAATAAAATAAATAAATTACTTACATCTATTGATGAATCTTCTGAATGTGATTGCAGGCGTGGAAACATCTAAATATAAAATGATAATTAATAAATCTTGAATAGTAAATAAGAGAATATAAAAAAATTATACACACTAAGCCTTTAATTGATTGGCTGTTTGGCTAGGCACGCGGGGATGAACAAATCAGCGTGGCAATAGAATTTGGCCACGGTCTCAGATGGGAGGGTATGGATCCTGGCCTACAGCAAATCAAACAGGTCCTTGGTTCCAGTTGGGGTTCCTTGCTTGACAACTTTCTTGAGCCACCCAAAGACTTCCTCAATGGGATTTAGGAAGGGCAAATAGGCTGGGAGGAAGAGAAGACGTAAATTTGCCGCAGCCAATTGCTGGGGGCCCACTGCAATGCTGGTGTCAATTGATGGAAATTCTTCAAGAATATCTGCCACCTTGTGGAGACCAACATTGTCCAATACAATTACGTTGGTGAAGCCCAGGCTTGTGCGCCTCAGGTGCTCCTGGACCAATTGGAGAAATGATAGGAAGGTCTGGCTATTGTAGGAGCCTAGTATCATTTGGTAGAGCTCAACCCCCTTTGGACCAAGGTGAGCCACCATTGAGTATGATGTGGTGCATACTGCAGCACGCCAAGCCATCCTGTCATTGGAGCCTCTGGGGACATACCCATTCTAATTGCACATTGACAAGGAAAATGCTGATTTGTTGATATAATAGAATTTCACTGTCCCCTTGGCTTTGAGGGCAGTGTACGCCTCATCGTAATTTTTCCAGGTCTCAATATTGGCTGGGCTGTTCTGATTGTAGGGGGATACCCCAAGCTTTTTCCAGAAAAAGCACATTCCCTTGACCAAATGATAATAGAAGGAAATTGAGGCCTTAATCCCAAAAGCAGACTTGACCATGGCCTGTATATTTGCTAGTTCAAGATGAAAATCTTGGGTCATCTACTGGCAGATTGCCCATTTGTGCTCCTTGGTGAGCATGGTAGAAACACGCAAGGATTTCTCCGCCGCAAGGACTTGGCCAGTATCAATGAACTTGTTGAAGGTCTTTGAGGCGTACTTGGGATCCACCCTAACAAGAGCCGCAGCCGCCTTGTAATCACCAGATTCCCACATGAGCTGGAGAAGGATGATGCACTTAATGTCAGGAATGCGCTTGTGAGCGGGCTTTTTAGCGGTGGGGATTGGCTTGTTGGCGTTGGGCACAACACAGGGCATGGCACCTTGGTGTAAAACGCAGCAACTTTCTTTAACACCAGCTGTCCCTCATTGGTTTGGTAGAACTGGGGCTCCTTGTCATCCTCCTGATTTCCATCACTAATGTAGGGCTTGTAGCTAGTATCAAGTACAGGCTTCACCTTCTCCAGCATGGCTGACGGGTGACTCTTGCCGGTAAACAATGTCAAACACATACAAAGTAAGTTCTACCTCCTTTTTTCTAACTGTTTTGGTAGTGGTAACCTTGGTGGGCTTCCAGGTCAGCTTTGGGACGGCAACCTCCAGAATTAACTCATACAGAATGGAACATCCTCCATGTTGACAATTTCAAAATAATTTTTTCTTTATCTTTTATAATTTCAATCAAAAGCTCAAAATAAAAATCAAACATTACTTCTATCATCAATTTCAATACATTTAATCAAGAAAAAAATAATCTTTAATATTGAAAATAAGAAAAATATTTTTGAGAATTGTCAACATGGAGGATGTTCCATTCTGTATGAGTTAATTCTGGAGGTTGCCCTTTGGGACCCAAGGGTTTATGCTCTGCACCCTAGCAGCTTGTGCTCCTTGAACTGGCTGTGTCAGTGCAGCGTCACTATGGAACTCTCCTCTCCTGCCTCCCTCCTGAGTAGGCACTTGTGTTGTACTAAGTCTATTCTTTGACCTGCGGGGGCAACCACAACTGCAGCGCACAACAGGTGCAATGGTAGTCTGTTGCTGTGTTCCTTCCATTTTGAGAATTTAATAAAATATTAAATAAAACTTAATTAAGTTACTCCCTATTTTTAATTTTTGCTTTTATCTGTTTATGGATATTCAATTAATATTTTTTCCCACCCAATATCCCAATTATAGATTTTTTATTTCTTAGTTAGGTGTTTTTGGTTTTACAACGCCCATTTTAGAATACCCAAAAAAATCCACCCATTTTCCTAGATTTTACTGCAAAATTCAAACACCCAACACAATATTTTCAAAATTTATGTTTCAGATCTTGTGTCTTATTTTAGATACCTTGGTATCATTCATGATTACAATCCATTGCACACATTGTATGAGTGATTTTGTTTACATAGTGAGTTGCTATTGTGTTTTGTTTTTGGATTGAGTTTTGACACACCTTGCTTGGGTGTATTTTGTCACTAATTCACATAGTAAACATATTTACACTGAAAGTCAACTCAAACCATTTTTTTGTGAATCAATGTATTTTGGATTATATTTTAAATGGTTTTGCTTTGCGCATGAGTACTTTATTGCTGTGTTGACCCATTTTGCCCATTAACACCAATAAACCCTGTTAACAGAGTGTATATTTTAACCTGAGAGTTGGATTGTGTTTAAATCTGAAATCATTTTGTTTAAATCCGAAGTATTTTTGATTGTTGCCATAGCTTTTAAAACTACTGTACATTTATAAGGATTAAAATAAAAAACTAGAAATAGAATATACTTTAATGGATAATATAAATATAAGTATTTTAATACAGTAGTTTTAAAAGCTATGACAACAAGAAAAAATACTTCAGATTTAAACAAAATGAACTCATATTTAAGCAAATTTCAACTATCAGTTTAAAATATGCACTCTGTTAACAGGGATTTTGGGCATTAATGGACAGAATGAGTGAATACAGCAGCAAAGTGTTCATATTCCCAACAAAAATATTCAAAATACAAACTAAAATACATGGATTAAAACAAAATAGGTTGAGTTGAAATTCAGTGTACATATGTTTACTATGTAAATTGGTGAAAAAATACACCCACACGTGGTGAGTCAAAACTGAATCCAAAAACAAAAAACAATAGCAACTCAACATGTAAAAAAACCACTCAATTGTTGTGTGCAAAGAATTTTAAGCAAGAAAGATACCAAGGTATCTAAAATAAGGCACAGGATCCAAAAAAAATTATAAAAACTTTGTGCTGGGTGTTTAAATATGGCATAAAATCTGAGGAAAAGGGTGGAAATAATTTTGAGTATTCTAAAATGGGTGTTGTAAACCCAAAAACAACTAATCAAGAAATAAAAAAATCTATAATTGGGATATTAGGTGGAGAAAACTCTAATTAAATATCCATATTCAGATAAAAAGCAAAAAATTAAAAATCAATGTGTAACTTAATTAAGTTTTATTTAGTTTTTTTATTAAATTCTTAAATGGGAGGAACATAACAACAGATTATCAATGCACCCATTGTGCACCGCAGTTGCAGTTGTTCCTGAGGGTCAATGAACAGAGTTAGTGCAATGCAAGTACCTACTCAGAAAGGAGACAGAGGAGAGAATATTGATGAGGTTGAAATTATATAACCAGTTCAAGTAGCTCAATGTGCAAGGGTACAGAGCATCAACCCTAGGGTTTCTAAGCTGACCAGAAAGCCCACCAAGGTCACCACCATCAAGAAAGTTAGAAACAAGGAAGTTGAGCTTACTTCTTTTGTATTTGACCCCGTGTACTACCAGGAACTGTCCCGTCAGCCATACTGGAGAAAGTTAAGCCTGTACTTGATACTAGCTACAAGCCCTACATTAGTGATGGAAATCAGGAGGATGACAAGGAGCCCCAGTTCTACCAAACCAATGAGGGACAGCTGGTGTTAAGAAAAGTTGCTGTGTTTTACACCAAGGTGCCATGCCCTGTGTTGTGCCCAACGCCAACAAGCCAATCCTCACCGCTAAAAAGCCCGCTCACAAGCGCATTCCTGACATTAAGTGCATCATCCTTCTCCGGCTCATGTGGGAATCTGGTGATTACAAGGCGGCTGCGGCTCTTGTTGGGGTGGATCCCAAGTACGCCTCAAAGACCTTCAACAAGTTCATTGATACTGGCCAAGTCCTTGCGGCGGAGAAATCCTTGCGTGTTTCTACCATGCTCACCAAGGAGCACAAATGGGCAATCCACCAGTGGATAACCCAAGATTGTCATCTTGAACTGGCAAATATACAGGCCATGGTAAAATCTACATTTGGGGTTGAGGCCTCAATTTCCTTTTATTATCATTTGGTCAAGGGAATGTGCTTTTTTCTGGAAAAAGCTTGGGGTATCCCCCTACAATCAGAACAGCCCAGCCAATATTGAGACCTGGAAAAATTACGCTGAGGCGTACACTGCCCTCACAGCCAAGGGGACAGTGAAATTCTATTACATTGACAAACCAGCATTTGCATTGTCTATGTGGAATGCATATGGCTATGTCCTCAAAGGCTCCAATGATGGGGTAGCTCAGTGTGCTGCAGTCTGCGCCACAGCCTATTCAATGGTGGCTCTCCTTGGTCCAAAGGGGATTGACCTCTATCAAATGATACTAGGCTCCCACAATAGCCAGACCTTCCTATCATTCCTCCAATTGGTCCATGAGGCACATGAGCCCAGGCTTTACTAATGTCATTGTGCTGGACAACGTTGGTCTCCATAAGGTGGCTGATATTCTTGAGGAATTCTCAATGATTGACACTAGCATTGCAGTGGGCCCCCAGCAATTGGCCACAGCAAATTTACGCATTCTCTTCCTCCTGCCTATTCACCCTTCCTAAATCCCATTGAGGAGGTCTTTGGGTGGCTCAAGCAAGTTGTCAAGCAAGGGATCCCACTGGGACCAAGGACTTCTTTTATTGACACAGGCCAGGATCCACACCCTTCCAGCTGAGACCATGGCCAAATTCTATGGCCACGCTGATTTGTTCATCCCTGTGTGCCTTGCCCAACAGCCAATAAATTAAAGGCTTAGTGTTTCCAACTTTTTTACATTATATAATTTACTATTTTATATTTATGGATTATCATATTATATTTAGAAGCTTCTGAGCCAGCAATCACATAGAACAGCACCACTGACACAGATGCTTAAGTTTGTATTGTAAGTTAACTATATCTATTATATTATGTGATGGATATTCCAAATATGTAATATAACAATATGATAATTATACAGAAATCTCCCTTCTGTCAAATAAATATAAAATTAAATTATAAATTAAAGGTAAAGCTCTCAAGGTATTTGTGATTTTTATTAACAGATGTTATTACACAAGCATGAAGACCTTCTATAAGATTTTTTATCTTTGTAATACGTTGGTAAAATGAAAGTTTTTTAAAAATACAATAAGAAATAAGAGGAGTGTAAAAAAATGTAATATATAGGAAGAGGTTTATTGGTTGCGCCTATAGTGGGTCCACCTGTATGTAACCACCTGGCAATGGAGGTGGCACACAACCTCCACTGCCACACTTTAAACAGTGGATATACCACTATTGAAGTATTCTTGACTTCTGGTAAAAGAGAGGATTGTTATGTGAGAATGCAGGAGAAGCTTCTCTGGTGGGGCTACAAATCCATTGATGCCCGCCAGGACCAGGGCGTCCTGGATTATGTGGTCAACCAATTTATATCCTGGGGGGACCTTCTTCTCATCAAGGGAGAGACTGGCCTCGTCGATTCCAAGGAGAACCCTGTCTAGGTCCTTGATGTCAGAGCCCATCCTAAAGTAAAATAGGTACCCAAGATAAACAACAAGATGGAGCCTTTGCCTGGCAAAAGCCTCTATGAAGCTGCACAGTTTATTGAAAACATATTAAATTTTTTGTGTTTGGTTTTTAAATGTGGTCTCCATGACCAGAGGCACCCCCAACTCATCCCTGCTCCAGGCCTTCCCAAAGTCCACCAGGAAGAATTTTTGTCTTCTTGAAAGCTGCTGCATTTTCAACAGCCAATTTTGACACTGCACTCCCAAAGTTCTCTAATAGGTAAGAGAGGGTGTGTTCTATGGGAAAGCAAAAGCAAACGCCTAAATGAGCCTGGCCCATCTCTGGTATATTAATGAATGGGAGTGTCTCCTGGATGTTCCAAAAAGCTCAATGGAGTTTGCACAGTAAACTCCACTAAGGGAAACTTGGTCCAGAAGGACCAACTGGGAATCCTTTTAGGCAGTAACTGCCCAATCTGATGCCCCTTTGGCATGCATTAGCCCAGCAAGCGCGTCTCTTGTCATCAGAAATTTACCATTAATTTTGTCCTCAAGTTTGCGCATAACAGGAGTGTCAGTGCCAGCTGCCTAGCCACATGACCAGCATAGTTGGAGTAGAACGTTGCTGGGACATACAGGACTAGGACTTTTCAAACCACACTCTAGATTACTTCTAAAACTAGTAAGTATCTATTTAGGTATATATTTTATTTTATATGCCTTCTTCAGTTTCTTCTTTGCTGGCGTCTTTTGCTATCTTTGGCACAACTAGTTGTGCAGGCATCTTGGTTTACTGGCAACCTCCAAAATTAACTCATACAGAATGGAACATCCTCCATGTCAAAAATTCTCAAGAATATTTTTCTTATTTTCAATATTAAAGATTATTTTTTTCTTGATTAAATAATTGACACTGATAATAGAAGCAATGTTTTATTTTTATTTTGAGCTTTTAATTGAAATTATAAAAGATAGAGTAAAAACAATTTTTGAAATTGTTAACATGGAGGATGTTCCATTCTGTATGAGTTAATTCTGGAGGTTGCCCTAGGAAATTAAGTTGCCTCTGTGAGACCAGCTGTGGTCGCAGAGGTAACTTGATTTCCTAGCGCCAAGGCAACTGGAGGTGAAGCAATCCAATTAAATGAAAGCACATTATCAACAGCAAATGAACTATCAACACACTAAGGAAAAGGCACCTTGATAAAATTAGATTGTGATATATAATTATATTCTATTATTAGTGTTTTCTAAAATCTACTTTAATCAAGCATATAAATTTTAGCTGTCCTAAAATGGAATAGTGTGATTTTTGAGAATTCCTATGATTACAAAAGAATTAGCACAAATCCACTCTAGATCCTTTGACTTCCTGTTTGAAATGCCCATAAATTATATTTATTTAAAATTCACCTCATATTTGATTTGAAATATGGTTCTTGGATCTGAAAATCCTGCAATTTTAGATTCATTAACTTTTATATGTTGTCTATGATTTGTTAGACATACAGAAAATCTCAAATTTTACATTAGAATCCTGCATTTCTGATTCATGTATCCCACATTTACTTATTGTGTTTTGTCTTTAGTTATTGAGTTATCAGCTCAAGGGATTCAAAATTTGCCAATTTAAATAAATCAAAAAAGTCAAATTAAATAGTTGATTTTATTAAATATTTAAATTTCACTCAGCTGAGTTGCCCGCAAAAGTGATTTGAAATTTGGACCAAGGATTTGACAATCCTGCATTTTTACGTTTAGGTTCCAAATTTACAGTACCTCTACTGATTACCACTACTTAGAGAAATCCTGGCATTGTGTAATTCCAGGAGTCTGGTATACTGCAACCCCATTATCACACAATCTAACCCAAAAGGAAGAGTCTCAGAATTATCAGTCCCTAAAGAAGCCCACCAATTCCAAGGTCTTCCATCTGCTGGCTTCTGCCTTCCTACTTAGTTATTTAGGAGTGTACTTCTTCTTGGGTCACTTCATCTCTCTCTTGGGTTGATACAGTCTGTTTGGAGAGCTGTTCCACCTCAGAATCATGTCTCTTCCTGTGGAATCTTTAGTAACTGGTCTTAATGGGCAAGTTCCTTAGGTTGAAGTTCCTAAGGTCAAAAGTGCAAAAAATGAAACACTAAGTAGGATGCAAAAATCAAAAAAAAATCAAAGATCAAAGTGCAAAAATTGATTTTCCAGAGGTTAAATTTGAAGCCAAATAAAAGACAGTTCTTAATATAAATATATTTTTTTAGACTAAAGAGACCCCAGGAAATTCATTTCTGCAATAAAACGTATATGCTATATAATAAAAAATTCTTAAATTAGCTGTTTTTTAAAGAAAGTTTTTTTGTTTTAAAAGCAGAAATAGACTGGAATTTATATGAAACTGTATTTGATTGAATATAAAATATAAAACTAAACAAAAAAACTGCTTTATAAACTATAAGTTTAATAAAAATATTAATTTAATTTCCAGCTTATGTAAAGCTATAATAATACTTCAGTACAAGAAAATTGAAGAATTTTTCCTACAAGATACAAGTATATGATTTTAGGTATTTTGGTTTATTAATGCTCTTATTTCAATGATAAAAATTATAGAAGCCTATCATTAAAATAGTATAAAGTACATTAGTTTCTTATTAAAGCTATACTATACAATTTTATACTTAAAAAAATAAAAGCCTAGGTCTTATTTATAATTAGTCACACTATTCAAAGATATCAAGAACTTGCCACTTACATCTCATAAAATCAAGACTTGAATATTTTTATGCTAAAAACTCTATAATCCCTCAAAAGATGATATAGATAGTTTAAAGTTGTATACCAAAGAGAAAAATTTTATAATCTTATTTTGCTCTAATACATATAGTAAAAAGATATAATAAAAGATAATTGAGGGTAATAAAGAAGAGAAGAGAAGAGAAAATAGGAGGAAAGAAAAAAAGAGGAGAGGAGAGAAGAGAGGAGAAGAAAGAAAAGAGGGAACAAAGAAAGTTTTTTCTACTTGGTATCAGATTTTATATGATCCACCCTCTTGACAATGCAGAAATTTTTTAAAAGTTTTTTGGCCCCTGGCGCAGCCAAGGGGCCAACAAGTCTTAAAAGTAATTTTGAGGAGGAATGAGAGGTGAGAAAGGATAGGTGAAAAGGGAAAAGGTGGAAGACAAAAACCCAGAAGTTTACTGCACTTTGATTTAAGCACTTTGATTTTGTCCCCTGAAATAACATAGGGAAATATAGTACAATATTATATTAATTTAATATTTTTTGAAATTGCCTCCAATACACAACAATTTATTAATATTGCAATAAAACAAAACCTACAATAAAATTTTATTTCTTTTTTATATCTTTAAATATCAGGTCTTAAAAAAATCTCATGAGGAATTTTAAAAGTTTTTATTAATTATTTAAAATTTTATAAGCTTATAAAAAGTGTGACTAAATCTTTAAAGTCAATTTTTGATTTCCTCAATTTTGATTTGAGGAACTTAATAAAACATAATGAATAAAATATTAATTTTTTATGTCAAATCTGCAGGCTTGACCCGCCAGCAAGGTTCCAACCAAGCAGGTTTGTGACCCGCAATCCAATTATCCAGTCACCCAAAGCCAGACTAGGAAGTCAACTCAAATTACCAAATCCAACAACATGAACAGATGATGATTCTTTACAGTGGATACCTTGTTTTGGCGCTTGACTCATTATCAGGATCAAGCCACCCCTTTCTTCCATCCAGCCGTGTGATCACCAATCTTGTTCCTGTTATCCTTGATTCACATGAACTATATAATCGCTATCTCTCAATAAAGATTATTATCTAGCTTCCAAATATTTTTCCCTGTGTAACTCTGCTAAAACAGCACAGTTACGACATTCAAAAAATTTAATATTAAGTGGACCTAGTTTTTTGGTACCTTTTTTATTTTTATTTGACTACTTTTCAATTTCTGCACCCATTAAGAAACTATATGTAAATTTTTATATAAATTTTTATGTGACAAAATTTTATTTTTTAAAAATAAAGAGTATATAATAGTAATTTATATTAATATTTGAACAAAACAAATTAAAAAAATTTGCCTAAAGTTAAAAAAAGCTTTTTTTAGCTCTTGATTTTTTTACATATAAGAAAAAAATTTAATTTTAATTTTTTTAATTTTAATGTAGCAAAAATTGAAGTGCAAAAAATCTTCAATTTAATATTTGAACTTTCAATTTTGTTCCCTCTATTCAAAGGGGTAAATAAATTCTATTTTAAAAGCCTTCTTAAATTAAGGTGTGTTTTAAATTGCATTGATTTGGGCACTCTGAACTTGATTTTTTGATTTTTGCTACTAGTAAAATCATTTTGAAAAAGTCAAAGAAAGAAAAATATTAAATTTTTTGGGAAATATTTTATTGAAAAAAGTGCAGAGATTAAAAAATCCATCAATTTGGAGATTTTGATCTCCACACTTTGACTTTAGACACTTGCCTGTCTTAATTCCTCTACCATCATTCATCATCTTGGGAGTTTACTTCCAAGTGGGTGGGTGCCTGACACCTCCACTGTGTACCCAGTTATAACACATCCCCACACTCTGTATCCCAGTTTTGCTACTTCCTGCCCCCGCAGGGTTAACACCTCCTATGAGCAATTGGTCACAACTGAGGAGCCATCTGTGCCTATTGTGTATTCAACAATTGACAGCGTCACTTCAAGCAAGAATGATCCCACCTTATATGCAAAGGTCCCCATCCCATGTGCTGAGCCCAATAACTTGAATGCTGTGGTATCCACCAAGGGCAGGTGTCAGTTGATAGATAGTGAGTGTGAAGCTATCCTCAACTGCTCAAACAGGGGAATGGCAGTTTGGGATATTGCGTCCCAATTTGGTGTCACAGCAAGATATATTGGCAACATCAACAAAAAGTATGGCAACACTGGGAAAATTGCCAAATGCGCCAAGGCTAAGTGGCAGCACAACCTACTTCAACCCATTCATTTCAAGGCAATAAAGTAGTAGATAACCAAGGATTGCCACCAGGACACACTTGCTATCCAATCAATGTTTGCCACAGAGTTTGGGCTTTCAGTTTCAAAACCCTTGTTTACAAGACCATGGTTGATTTGGGCTTCTCCTGGAAAGTACTGGGAGTTTTTTCTGTATAGCAGGAACAGCAACAAGACAATCAAGGATTGACTCATTTATGCCAAGACTCATCTGGCTCTAAAGCAGACTGGGAATGTCCAGTTCTTATATATAGATGAATCATTTTTTTCCTTCTCACTCAGGTCTAGGCATGGGAGGGTCAAGTAGGAGTCCAGGGATGGTGTAGCACATTGTGCAGCTTTCTTTTCCCAGAACTATTCCATGGTAGCGCTTCTTGGTCCCCGCAGATCAGACTAGTATCAGATGATTAAGGGTTCCCATAACAGCGGGACATTACTTGATTTTCTCCAAACCATAAAGGAGTATCTTTGGATTAATTACCAAGGCACAAATAACTTTGTTGTGCTTGATTTTGTTGGGCTCCAAAAAGTGGATCAGGTTGTGTCCAAGTTTTCCCCATTGATAAAAAAGCCATACCTCCAGCCACCGCCTTGCTGATTGTCCAATGAGACTTCTGTTCCTCCTGCCCTATTCTCCATCTCTGAATCCAATTGAGGAGGTGTTTGATTGGATCAAGAATAAGGTGAAGAAAGGCCTCCCACAGGAAACAGAATATATCTTCAATATTTTTGAGGTCAGTCAATTTGCAATGCTACCCAATGTAGTGGCAGCTTTTTACAAGCACTCAAAATCCTTCAAACCAAAGCTCTTGCCTTAGAGCCAATCAGATAAATGGGCGACCCTGGCTTTAATTGTTTTCTTTCTTTTTTTTAATGAGGCTTGTCAAATAATATTTTATGTTATAATAACTTGTTGGTAGGTTGCATTCTATAAGTAAAAAACTCAGATTTTAGTTAAATATAAATAAATAAATTAGATTCAGATATAAGTATTAGTACAAGACATCTAATATCTTATTGACCGCATAGCTAACAAATAAATAATTAAAAAAGATAGAAATTGTCAAGTATATACTTCTGGGAAGTATGATAAACAAGATAATGAGGAAAATAAAGAAGAGAATGATACTTTATTGGATATGAATATAGGGTAATATATATTATCATGAAAAGCCACATACTGTCAATGTACGTCATGATAGTCATGGGGCTTATCCAAGTAATATTCCTCTTAAGTCACAAGGCTTGTTCAAGTTGTGTTCCACTTAGGATCTGGATTGTATGATCCCCGTAATAGATGATCAAATGATAGGAGTGCCACCAACTTAATGATTAGTTGGTGAGCCATTTGGTGACTCATTCAGTGAACTAATTGGGGTGTTAATTCCACAAGAGGGAGTAACCAAAGATGTTGCAACATCTCCCACTGGAGTGCTGGAAGGTAGAACCTTAGGATTTTATTCAGAGAGTTGGGGATGCAAGCTTGGTATTGATCCAGTTTGGCATTGGGGACAGGGAGTCTTGAGTTGCGCTAAGCTGTTCTTGTTTTGCACAGACAGAGTTGGTCATGGTGCATATGTTTTAGTTTGGTTTGTGCCCTAATTCTCTTGATGAGGTAGGTATTATTTGGGTTTGACTTCCATAACAATGCCTGGCCCGCGCAACCCTGGGTCTAATTTATGCTGGTTGTGGTTGACAACCCAGATTTTGTCTCTGGCTTGGAATCTTTCCTGTTGTAGCAGTATTGCTTCTCTCTCAACTCTTTTGTGTTCCATGTCTTCTTGGTTCTTTCTAGCTTGTTGTACGTTGGGGTCACTAGCATCTGGCACCTTCTTGGGCAGAGGTAATTGTGGTCTTGCATTTGTACTAACAAGAGCGGGTTTTTGTCCATAGACAAGTTTGTATGAGCTTTTGCCTATGTTACAATTGACTTGTGTTGTTGTGTTCTGAGGCTCATCACAGACACACAACGGGAAATCATAACCTTAGGATTGGATTTGTACTAAGTCTCAGTTAGATGACAGGGAAGGCAATTGTGTTTACCTTGCAGCCCTGGATGAATAATCTCTGCTAGGCGTGGCTAGAGAGAGGCGCGGAAGTACAGAAGACACAAAGACAAAAATGTGAATAGAACTTAATTTTATTGGTGAATATGGAAATGGAATATATAGTGGTTGAGAATACCACAAAACACTACCAGGACGGTAGGATCACTTGCCACAAGCATGAGTGGGATGAGTGAGTTGCGCAGAGTCAGGAAACCAAACAATCATATTTCCTGAAGCAGAAGCCAGTTCATTTCAAGAGTCAAAAGCAAAAGCAAGAGATTTGTCTTCAAAATAGCCCACCAAAGGCAAAATCAAAACATGGTGAATGCTGTTATTCACAACATTGCCCCCCTCTAGATTGGCCTTAGGGGGGTGATACTTGCGGAGGAACTTGGCGTGTACACGAGCAAAAAAGCGACCACTGGAGAGGAGCTTTACATTGTACTCAGATCCTTGTTTGAAAGTCACCTCTAAAGGACCAATCCACAGAGAGTCCAGCTTGTGCGCGCGCCCATCCACACGGTGTTAGTAGTACAGGACATGGTCACCAACATCAAACTCAGGCAAGAGGGAGCGCCCAGCGTTGTCAGGAGAGAGTTTGAGCATCTTAGTCTTATATGCAGAAGTGTAGGCAGTGGCCTGTATATCAATGATGCAGTTGACTAAGTCTTTGATGTGGTTGTCAGGGTTCATGGCCTTATCAGAGGAGAGTAGGGGAACCCCCAAGAGCAACTTAATGGTGGCTTCACGCCCATACAACATGGCAAAGGGGGAGTATCCTGTGACCTGATGCTTGCTCAGACAGTAGGCAAAGAGTGCAGTAGGTAAGTATAGATCCCAATTGGCAGTGTCAGAGTAGGTGAGTTTCCTCATGATAGAAACCAGTGTTGAGTTGGCACGCTCAACAGCCCCATTAATGGAAGGATTATAGGGGGCAGAGAAAGACTGGTGAGTTCCTAGAGCTTCAACAACAGAGGTTACAAGTTTGGCATTGAAGTTGGTTCCATTTTCTGATAACAGCACTTGAGGACAGCCATGGCGGTAGAAAACATCTTGCAGCAGGAAGGCAGCGGTAGTCTTAGCAGTGATGTCTTTAGTAGGGCTAGATTCTACCCATTTGCTGAAGTGGTCAACAGCAATCAAGATAAAGCGGCATCCAGAATGTGAGTGGGGGAGAGGGCCTACAGCATCAATGCTGACAATGTGAAAGGCATATTGAGGGGGGACCAATTTGAACTTGTGAGAAGCAGCTCAGGGCCTCTGAAGTTGGCAGCCAAGACAACTAGCTATGACATCAGGGATCACCAGGCAAAGATTCAACCCAGAAGTAATTATTCTGAAGCCAGTCAAAGGTCTTGGCAATGCCTCCATGGCCAGTTTCTTTATGAGCTTGTGACACCAAGGAGAGGCAAACACTGGGGCGCACGTATGGTAGGTATTGACCCCACACCTTCTTGAAGAGTTGGTTGTTGCGTATGAGGATGTCTTCAGAAAATTTGGACAGGGCAAGGCAAACCTCTTCAGTCTCACTTTCCCAGAAAGAAGGGTAACCAATTAGCTTGTAAAGGTGGTCTGCCTCAGCAGGATGTAGGGCAAGGATGAGCATTTGGGATAACCCATCAGCATTCTGATGTTGAATCCCAGGGTGATGGAGCACAGTGAAATCATAACCTTGCAGGCAGAGAGCCCATCTGGATAAGCGTCCTTCAGGTTCCTTAAGTTGTTGTAACCATTTGAGCAAAGCGTGGTCAGTGACAACAGTGAAATGGGTACCATATACATAGTGGCGGAATTGTTTGACTGCATGCAGCACAGCGAGGCATTCCTTCTCTGTAACGCTATAGTTCTTTTCATGCTTTTTTAGCACACGGGAAGTATAGGCTACAGGGTGGTCCACACCTTCATTGTTGAGCTGAGCCAAGATAGCCCCAATAGCAAGGTCACTAGCATCAGTGTACAAGATAAATTCCTATTGTAGTCGGGGTACACTAAAATGGGTGCTTCTTTGAGTTTCTGCTTTAGAGTCTTGAAGGCTTGCTGTTGACTGGCGGTCCATTCAAAAGGGAAATTACGCAATAGTTGAACCAGGGGTTTGCTAGTATCAGCAAAATCAGGAATGAATTGTCTATAGTAACCCATCATGCCCAGAAAGACTTGTACTTCTCGGAGGTTGGTGAGCGGAAGCATTTTGTCAATGGCTTCAACCTTCTTGGTCATTGGACAAATCCCTGTTTGGGTTACTTCATGGCCCAGGAATTCAAGGCTTTCTTTGAAGAAAGCACACTTAGAGGGCTTTAACTTGAGGCCAGCTTCTCAGATCTTTATGAACACCTCTTTAAGATGGGCTAGGTGATCAGTGAAAGTTGCGCTGAAGACTGTTATATCATCTAGATAGACTAAGACACACAGCAACTTTAAGTCATGCAGGATGGAGTCCATGGCCCTCTGGAAAGTTGCCGGGACATTACAGAGCCCTTGCAGCATGCAGGTAGGCTCAAACAATCCTTCTCATGTAATGAGTGCAGCCTTCTGACGGTCTTCAGGAGAGAGGTCAACTTGCCAGTAGCCAGAAGCCAAATCCATGGCAGAGAAAAACTTAGAACCTCCAAGGCGTCAAAGAGCGTCATCAATACACGGTAAGGGATAGGAATCTTTATTGGTTAGAGAATTCAACCTCTGATAGTCCATCACAATCTGGTGGCCTCCATCCTTTTTCTTTAAGATGAGCAGATGAGAAGCCCAGGGACTTTGAGAGGGAGCTAGCAGTCCAGCATCCAGCAGTTGTTTGAGCTCCTTAGAAACCTGTGCATCTTCCACTTGGCTGCAGCGGTATGGCTTGGAACAAAAGGGGGGAGCATCTCCTGTGTTGATCTGATGAATCACACCTTTGGCCAGCCCATAATCAGTACTATCTTTAGAAAAGATGTCTGAGAATTGGTCTAGTAAATCAAGCACCTCTTTCTGTTGAACTGGGGACAACTGAGGGAAGTCTTGGGCAGTGAATAGAGATAGGACTTGAGGCTTGTCTTCAGGTAGGTTAAAGTCTTGAAACGTTCCAAAAAGGTGAAGAGACAGGGCTTCAGGAGCATTTGAAAGCTTTCTGTAACCAACAACCTGTCCTCTGATACAGTCATAGGAAGCGCAGTAAGGTTGGCAACTAGTAACTGAACAGGATCCTTGTGGGAAATGTCCAGAATTCCAGGACAAAGGTAAGGCTTGTTACGCCCCAGCAAAGGAGGGGAGTACAGCTCTAAGAAAGTTTGTTAAGGTAGTTCATATGATATCTGGGAGTCTAGGATAGCCTGAGAGCCTGGGGGGATGATGATAGCAGATGTGGCCATGAGAGGGATTCCCTCAGTTGCCAGACAATCCATGGGAGGACACTTCATGTTGGTGGAATGGGTTTGGTATATCAGGGTGAAAACCCCTGTATCAGGCAAGTCTCACAATATCCCCCATTTCCCCACTTTCTTTCCTTAATAAAGCCAAGTTAGTATCAAAAAAGGGTGAAACCCCCTGTGGGGTACTCCAGAGTACATGTCTTCAAATGTTTACCAGGAACTTTGATGGGCTCCTCAAAGATCAGAGGGACTTTATACCCTAGGATAGAAACATAACCATACTTTAGGTTGATGATCCCATTGTATTCCCAAAGAAACTGGGTACCAACCAAAAGGTCATAGCTCTCATTTTCTAGAACAACAGCTGGCGCAGCCAACAGGAGTTTACTAAATCACATTGGTAAGGCAGAGTACGCACCAATGGCGCGAGTCATGGAGAGACCAGTGGTGCCATAAGATTGATGGTAGTTGAGATCAGGGGCCAGCTTAAGCTTCTTCATCAGTTTAGAAGAAACAATGTTGACTGGAGAACCAGTGTCCAGGACAGCTTTGATCTTGACCTTTTGGATAGATATCTCTACTTGGGTGGTGGTGCGTCCAAGGGTGGCAGAACAGCCAAGATATCCTGCGCCTCAGCTAATTCCTTGTCCCATTTCTCAATCATGCATTGTAGTCCCAGAAACTCCTTATATACAGTTTGGAGAGGGAGTGAGACAGATACATTCTTGAAAACGGCGTCTGCAACTTCAGCGGCTTTCTCTGATGATTCCACTAATACAGGGGACCGTTTTGCCTGAGTAAGATAGGGGCAAGAGACAACTGCTTTGGCCTCAGACGAGGGCTTGGTGGTAGTTGTAGTCTTCCCAGATTGTAGCTTGTAGGGAACTGCAATAGTCTCAGGGACGGCAAGAACAGAATACCCGTATGCATCATGGTCTTCAACATCAGATTCATCCACATCAGAATCATCAGAAATGTCATGGAACAGGAGGAGGATAGGAGGAGCTTCATCATCAGCAGGATCAGAGTAAGTAGCAGGCAGAGGTGTAGGAGGAGACTGGGAAGAATTGTCAACCAAGAGCATCTCCGACTCTAGGTTGACTGTTCTTTTCCCAACTGATCCTTGGGATCAGCTCCTTCAACCCGCGGATTGGTGCAGACGCGAGAGTGGTGGCCTATCTGACCGCAGTTGTGGCAACCCTGACGTTGAGGAGGATTTTGAGAGTTCATGGTGAGGATACAAGGACTTCAAGAAGAGGAGCCAGAGTTGGAAGCGGCACAACTCTCCCAAACAACTGCCCCAGAATGGGTAAGATGCATATTGTGTAGCAGTGTCTTTATACTTTTCATGGAGGACAGCATAGCCTTGTGGGCCTTGAAATGAAGGCATAGGAGTTGATTCATCTTGAGGGCTTGGGTGCAGGCCATATACGCTTCATGCACCGTCAATTGTCTGCTTGTTATTAACTGTTGTCCCTCCATGTAAAATCTGTCTGCAAATTTGGCTAACGTCTCTTTGGGCTTGAAAGATATGTGCATGAAGGCATCTTTTTTCACCTCCAGGCTAAGATCACCACCAAACTTGTCAATCAAGAGTTGTTTCATGT
The DNA here is from genome assembly GCA_014839935.2 of Entomophthora muscae. Classification (NCBI taxonomy): domain Eukaryota; kingdom Fungi; phylum Entomophthoromycota; class Entomophthoromycetes; order Entomophthorales; family Entomophthoraceae; genus Entomophthora; species Entomophthora muscae. The sequence continues at coordinate 159,318 of QTSX02005828.1, forward strand.
CTTCCCAAGTCTCAATGGTGGGTAGCTCAGGCACCACCACCTCTTGGCAAGTTGGGTGTAAACAGGTCAGAATGTGTTCCTTCTTAACCTCATCTGATGCTCGTCTTATGGCAGTCTCATAAATAGTTAAGAAAGCTGCAATAGTTGAGGTTTTGGGATCAAAGACTTGCTTAAAAGTAGGCTTGAAGTGTGACTTGGGAGCTGGACCACCATTGCTGCTATTGAGTACATTTATGCGCAGGGAGAACTCAGCTTCAGATTTGGGAGGGGGGTTGTCTAGCCCATAGTTGTCAAACACTTTCTTCAAGGGTCATCAGAGTCTCAGTAGTTCTGGCACCCATAGTGTTGGCCAGAGTGGTCTGTTGTTTGGTAACATCTATGCGTTGTCCTTGGGTAGTGACAACAGTGGAGAGCTCAGCCAGCCGCAAAGTAAGGGATGGCCTCACTGATAGGCAGGGGGCAAATCTGTTGTTTACCAAATTGATCAGCTCACTCATCTCCTGTATCTCTCTTTCCAACTCAGTCTGGTCTCGTTTCAAATGGTCCATCTCATTATCTAGGTCAATTAACTCCCTGGCACAGTGGATTTGAGGAGCCCCTGCCAAACCAGGACAACAGCCATCCTCCTCATTAACCCCGAGTGGGCTAGCAGCAGCCGTCACTACCTCACGCAAAGCAGCAACTTCTTGCTGTAGTTCAGCGACCTGAGCAGTCAGCGCAAGAACCTGGGGGTCAGGTTGAGGCATTTCAGTAGGACGTCCTTGGCTACAAGTGGAAGCACGTAATTCTTGGATGGCCTCCCAGATCCTCTGCTCTCTGTCCACCAGATCATCAGCAGGAGGGAAAGGCGGGGCATCAGGTTTGGGAGTAGACAGCTCATTCACCTGACTCTGAAGTTTGGCTATAGCAGCAGCAGTGGTAGCTCTCTCTTGATTGAATTCCGCACTGAGTTTATTTAGGCCTTGTGCGGCAAGGTCTGCTACCTGTTGCAGTTGCTCAAAGGAATAGGCACTGAATGCATTGAGCTGTTGCACTAGGCGTTCAAAGTTGGTAAGGTAAGCGTTTAGGGTGGAGTCCACTTGAGTTTGCCAGGGTTGTTCTAACTGGTGAAACTCATGTAGTTGCTCCCTAACGTACTCAGGGATGAACTGACACATTTGCTCAATGAAATTTACTAAATGTGTTTGAGAGGTGACCAAATCACGCTGATTGTCAGATATCAGGGAGAACAGGGAATGAATCCATTGTTAGTAGGCGGCAAACTGGTCCCAATGATGGGTAACAGCTGCTTGTAGAGACAAGATTTCTTGAACGTGGAGTCCCAACACCATCTGATGGTGGGCCAAGGCAGGCTGTATGAAGGATGACAGCAGATGATCAGCAGAGCCAGCCGCTGAGAGGAGATGTTGTGGAAACTGAGGGGCACAATTAGCTCATAGTATTTGGCACAGCTAAACTGTAGCTGAAGGCAAGGGATGGCCCTGTCCCAAGCTATCCCAAGGGCTACCGCCATGACTTGTTCCAAGTCAGGGGTACCCATAGGGTAAGCAACTAGGCGGGGACCATTCCCAAGGTTCAGTACAGTAGGGACAATAGGCGGGTCAGCAATGTCTTCCTCAATAGGAGGGCTGGTAATTTCAGGCAAGGTTGACTCCTAAATAGGCGGAGGCAAGGGACCTGAAAACGTAGATGCAAAAGGGATAACCAAGGGGCTTACAGCCCCTGTAGTGAGCACCATTTTTGTCATGTTCTGAGGCTTGGCACAGACACACAACGGTAAATCCTAACCTTAGGATTGGATTTGTACTAAGTCTTGGTTAGATGACAGGGAAGGCAATTGTGTTTACCTTGTGGCCCTGGATGAATAATCTCTGCTAGGCGTGGCTAGAGAGAGGCGCAGAAGTACAGAAGACACAAAGACAAAAATGTGAATAGAACTTAATTTTATTGGTGAATATGGAAATGGAATATATAGTGGTTGAGAATACCACAAAACACTACCAGGACGGTAGGATCACTTGCCACAAGCATTAGTGGGGCAAGTGAGTTGCTGCAGAGTCAGGAAACCAAACAATCATATTTCCTGAAGCAGAAGACAGTTCATTTCAAGAGTCAAAAGCAAAAGCAAGAGATTTGTCTTTGAAATGGCCCACCAAAGGCGAAATCAAAACATGGTGAATGCTGTTATTCACGACATGTGTTCTACAGACCATGAGTGCTGTTGGCAGCATGTTGACCCAGGCTTTTGGATTATTAGCAGATAACTTACTGAGGGCTTCTACTAGCAAGCCGTTTAGTTGTTCTACTCTTCTGTTTGCTTGCAGGTGGTAGGGACTGTATGTGATGTGTTTTATTCCATTTTTGGAAAGGTAGATATTGGTGTCAATGGCTTTAAGTTTGGTTTCTCTATCTTTTATTAGAAGGTCAGGTTTTCAAACTTAGCTATGATTGCTTTGCCAATAAATTGTCTCACATCATTGCTTTTATGTTCTTTGGTAGCTTGTGCCACAAGCCACCTGGCTGCATATTTGATAGCTGTTATGATGTAGTTTTTGCTTTTGTTTTTGCAGGGTATTGGTCCCACAATACCAGTAACCACACCTTAAAGGGTTGTGTGATTGACACTGGTAGTACTGACTTGGGTGGTGCCTTAGATTGGGCAACTTTTCAGAGAATTTACATTGCTCCAGTACTTCCTTGATGCTGTCCAGCATGTTGGGCCACCAGTAACGTGTCTTGAGGTATTCATGCAAGTTCCTGATACAGGTGTGTTCCAGATCTCTGTGGTATTGGAGAATTGTGTCAATCTTTTGTGTTGATGGGACGTAGGGTACAGTGTCACCACTTGGGAGTATTTGATGCTGCGTGCCATATACATTTTTGGACAGATGTTTGTTCTTGAGGACTTTCTCTTGGATTTCCATTGTTGTGCCAAGTGGGAACCCTTCTTGAAGATTCCCCATGATTAACATTGGCCAATTGGGATCCCCATCAGTGCATAGAACATGTTTATTGTATAGACTTGATAGGGCGTCTGCAGTAAGCATTTCCTTGACTGGCTTGTATTCAATTTGCATGGGGTACCTCAGTATAAGGCTCATTTATTCAGATTGTCCTCTTGATAGATGTTGTTGCATTTTGAAGAATATCAATGACTTGTGGTTTATTAGCACTTTAAATATTTGTGCACCTTCCAGGTAGCATTGCCACTTCATGAGACAGTGTACAATGGTTACCAGTTACTTGTCATTATTAGGATATCTTTGCTCACCACAAGACAGTTTTCTTGATTTATATGCTACAGGGAGGAAGTCCTTTTCTGAAGAATGAATTCAGAGTACTCCTCCTATGGTGTAATTGAATGCATCAGTTTCCAGCTTGTATACTCCTTCACAATTTGGATACTGGAGGATAGGGGCAGTGACCATGCACTCTTTTAGCTGTTGAAAGTGTTGGTATCTTTGCAGTTTCCATACAAATTTGGTTATATTGCCTGTGATTGCAGATAGGCGGCAGTCAGAGCACCCTAGTCAGAAATGAACCCCCTGAAGTAGGATACCATACTCAGGAAGGTATGGAATTCACTCTTTTATTTCTTGGCACTAGCATTTTGGTTATGGCACATATCTTATCTGGGTCTGACTTGATCCCGTCTTTGCTGATAATGTGAACAAGAAATGGGAGTTCAGACAAAAAGAAGTCACACTTTGAACGTTTGGCTATGAGTTGGTTTTCTTGGAGGGTGCAAAGGACTAGGCAAACGTCTTTGAAGTGTTGTTCTACAGATGAACTGTATATGATTATGTCATCCAGGTAGATGATAGCCTTTTTCCCAATTTATTCCTTGAATACTTTGTTCATAAAGATTACAAAGGTGCTTGGGGCATTTTTAGGCCAAAATTAATAGCCACACACTCAAAGGAACCATATTTAGTTCTGAATGAAGTCTTGGGAATATCTTCTGGGTTTACACAAATTTGGTGATAACCTGCTGTCAAGTCAATTTTTGTGAAGACTTGGGACCCCCCAAGGTGTCAAAAAAGTCAACAATAAGGGGAAGGGAATACTTGTTCTTAATTGTGACCTCATTGGGCGCCCTCTAGTCTGTGACTAGGCGGAGGCCTCTATATTTTTTTCTAAAAATAAGACAGCTACACTAAAAGATGATTTGGACAGTAAAATAAGGACTTTCTCAAGGGCTTTGTCAAGGTAGGCTTTTAACGCATTGTCTTCCTGAGGTGTGAGGCAATAAATGAGGCAGTTTTTGGGAACACTTCCATTGAGGTCAATTTTGTGCTGTATGTCTTGATTAGGCAGTAATCCTGATAAGGACTCTTGGAAGACAGAAGGAATTTGATGACTAGCTGTGCTTGATTTGGGTCTCTTTCATGTACGGTTTCTGTACTTTAAAAGTGAATAAATTCATATGTACAGGTGTTCCAATTGATTTTGATAGGGTTGATTTCCTCTTCTGTTTCCATGATTTTTACAAATACATGATCTCTCATAAGCATATCAAGGTGAGTGTAGTATACATGATGATGCACCTTGCCTTGTTGTATGATGAGGGTAGCGCTATCCCAGTTGATGTGAGGTTTGATCTTTCTCATCCAATCTAAACCAAACATAACATTGTACTTGGTGTTGCAACTGAACCAATCAGAGTTCATTATTTGATTGAGGAAGACAATAGTTCAATAGAAAGGACAGGAATGTATAGAATAAGGTGTTGTTTATTGTAGAATATTGTGATTAATATACTATATGAGGAAAGCCATAAGGCCTCAAGGGGGTGGCATGGTGGCATGTTTAATGTAAGGTTCAAAGCCAAGGAATAACTTATGCAGGGATCATCAGGTCAAATATGTAGTGTTTCTAATGAGGAGAAAGTGCCTGAAGTTTGATATTGCCCTCAGATTGGTTCATGTTGTTAGATACATCAAGGAGAAACTCATTGAGCGCCCCCTGTGTATTGTAAGATATGTTGTCAGGCAAGTCTGGAAAATTGATTGCAGCACCCCCTTGCCCCCTGCTTATTGTCAGACACCAGGATTGGAGTCTGTGGAAGATCTGCACAAACAACCTTTGTGTGGGAATGACATGGCATGGCAGGGGCGCAAGCAATCATGGTAAAGCTTCTTGGTGTTTCATTGGGCATCTTCAAGTTGGTGGGTGTGGTTGTCATAGACCGTGGCTAATGTGTTCTGAGGCACAGCACAGACACACAACAGGAAATCATAACCTTAGGATTGGATTTGTACTAAGTCTTGGTTAGATGACAGGGAAGGCAAATGTGTTTACCTTGTGGCCCTGGAAGAATAATCTCTACTAGTGGTGGCTAGAGAGAGGCGCAGAAGTACTGGATAACACAAAGACAAAAATGTGAATAGAACTTAATTTTATTGGTGAATTAGGAAAAAAATATATAGTGGTTGTTGATACCACAAAACACTACCAGGACAGTAGGATCACTTACCACAAGCATGAGTGGGGCAAGTGAGATGCACAGAGTTAAGAAACCAAACAATTTTATATTTACTGATTCAGTCATCAACTCATTTTGAGAGGCAAAAGCAAAAGCAAGAGAATTGTCTTTGAAATGGCCCACCAAAGGCAAAATCAAAACATGGTGAATGCTGTTATTCACAACATTGCCCCCCTCTAGATTGGACTTAGGGGGAGGTACATTCATAGGAACTTGGCATGCACTCAAGCAAAGGAATGATCACTGGAGAGGAGCTTTACAGTGTATTCAGACCCTTGTTTAAAGGTCACTTCCAAAGGGCCAATCCACAGAGTGTCCAATTTATGCGCGCACCTACCCACTCTGTGTTGGTAGTAAAGAACACGGTCACAAAAATCAAATTCAGGCAAGGGGGAGCGTCCAGCATTATTGGGAGAAAGCTCAAGCATCTTAGTCTTATAAGAAGAAGTGTAGGCAGTGGCTTGAATATCAATTATGCGGTTGACTAAATCCTTGATGTGATTGTCAGGATTCATGGCCTTATCAGAGGAAAGCAGGCCCCCAAGAGCAATGGGGTAGTAGCCTCTTGCCCATACAGCATAGCAGAAGGGGAGTACCCAGTGACACAATGTTCTCTAAGGCAATACACAAAGAGAGCAGCAGGTAAGTATAGGTCCCAGTTTGCAGCGCCAGAGTAGGTGAGCTTCCTCATGATGGAGACCAGTGTTGAATTTTCAGGCTCAACTGCCCCATTGATAGAAGAGTTGTAGGGGGCAGAGAAAGACTGGTGAGACCCCAAAGCTTCAACAACAGAGGTTACTAGCCTGACATTAAAGTTAGTCCCATTATCTGAGAGCAACACTTGAGGACAGCCATGGTGGTAGAAAACGTCTTGCAACAGGAAGGCAGCAGTTGTCTTAGCCGTGATGTCCTTTGTAGGGCAAGCCTCTACCCACTTGCTGAAGTGATCAACAGAAATCAGGATAAAGCAACACCCAGAACGTGAGCAGGGGAGAGGACCTACTGTATCAATGCTGACAGTATGAAAAGCATGTTGAGGAGGAACTAATTTGAATTTGTGGGCAGCAGCTCAAGGCCTCTGCAGCTGGCAGTAGTGGCAACTAGCTATGGCGTCTGGGATCAGCAGGCAAAGGGTTTCCCAGAAGTAATTCTTCTGAAGCCAGTCAAAAGTCTTGGCAATGCCTCCATGCCCAGTTTTTTATGAGCTTGCAACACCAACAAGAGGAGAGACTGGGTTGTACATAAGGCAGATATTGATCTCATACTTTCTTAAAGAGCTGATTATTGCGTATGAGGGTACCTTTGGATAGCTTGGACAAGGCTAGTTGGACCTCTTCTATCTTGCTTTCCCAAGAAGAAGTGTATCTAATTAGTTTGTACAACCAATCAGCCTCTGCAGGATTTAAAGCAAGAATGGGCATTCTGGATAGCCCATCAGTGTTCTGATGTTGAATCCCAGGGCAATAGAGCACAGTGAGGTTGTAACCTTCAGACGTAGGGCCCATCTAGGTAGGCGCCCTTCAGGCTCCTTAAGTTGTTGTAACCATTTAAGTGAAGTGTGGTCAGTGAAAACTGTGAAATGGGTACCATACACATAGTGGCAGAACTGTTTGACTGCATGCAAAACGGCAAGACACTCCTCCTCTGTGACACTATAGTTCTTCTCATGTTTGTTTAGCATGCAGGAAGTGTAAGCCACAGGATGGTCTACACCCTTGTTGTCTAGTTGGGCCAAAATAGCCCTAATAGCAAGATTGCTAGCGTCAGTGTACAGGTTGAACTCCTTATTGTAGTCAGGATACACTAGGATTGGCGCCTCTTTGAGTTTTTGCTTAAGGGTCTCTAAGGCTTGCTGCTGACTGGCGGTCCATTCAAAAGGGATATTACGTAACAGCTGGACTAGAGGTTCACTAGTATTGGCAAAGTCAGGGATAAACTGTCTATAGTAGCCTATCATCCCTAGAAAGACTTGTACCTCTTGCAGGTTGGTGGGCAGAAGCATTTTGTCAATTGCTTCAACCTTCTTAGTCATTGGATGAATCCCTGTCTGGGTTACTTCATGGTCCAAGAATCCAAGACACTCTTTGAAGAAAACGCACTTGGAAGGTTTTAGTTTGAGGCCAGCTTATTGAATATTTATGAACACCTCTTTGAGATGAGCCAGGTGATTGGTGAAGGTAGCTCTGAAGACCTTTATATTATCCAAATATACTAGGACACATGACAGCTTCAAGTCGCAGAGGATGGAGTCCATGGCCCTTTGGAAGGTGGCCGGGGCATTGCAGAGTCCCTGTGGCATGCAAGTAGGCTAAAACAGCCCTTCAGACGTAATGAGCGCGGCTTTTTGGAGATCCTTGGGCAATAGGTCAACTTGCCAGTATCCAGATGCTAGATTCATTGTGGAGAAAAACTTAGAGCCTCCAAGACGTCAGAGAGCATCATCAATACACAGCAAGGGGTACAAGTCCTTCTTGGTCAAAGAGTTCAATCTGCTGATAAGGAGCGCCTTTTGGGGAAGCTTCAAATATAAAAGTAGGAGGAGAAGAAGAAGTATATTTTATTGGATGATACTTTAGACTTATATAGATTTAGCTGTGGCAGGGATATTAGTTGGACCAAACCCAGGGGCTGGTCATGTGCTGGATGGGTTTGAGTTGTTGGATACCTGGACAGTCATGTGATATTAGTTTGTTGCCATTTCTGGTATGTCAAACGGTATATTGGAAAGGCATCAAATCAGGCAATGACTGGATATTAGGTGTGATGGCAATAGCCAGAATACTTGTACATCCAGACCCTCAACACACCCCCTCCCTTAAGGGGTTACTTGGGTACATCAGGAGGGGGCTTTGTCTTGACGGCTACCGCCTGATGTTCCTAGAGTTGTTTACTAGTGGACACCAACTGGGTCGAGTGTTCTCCTTTGCTAGGGCAGAGGCAGGATCTGTGTTACTTTTTGATAATGGGTTCTTTGGAACCCTGGAACTTAACCAGATAAGTGTTCCTGTCTGGTTGGTATCTGATGATTCTTCCTGTTCCCCTGTGTACTGAGTCTAGTTTCTTTCTGTTCCCGGCTAGGACCCAGATGGGGGAGTTGATGGGGAGTGGGTCCTCTGTTGAGGTTAACTTTTGAGTTTTGAGTCTCTTTATTTCAGCCAGTTTGGCTTTGAGGCGTATGTGTTGTAGAGCTGGTTTCTGTTCTACTGTGGGAGGTTTCCCCAGGGGGATCTTTACATATGGCTGGTTATTGCGGGTGACTATTTCTGGCTTGTACCTGTATGTTAGTTCAAACGGTGAGTAGCCTGTCCCTTGATTGGTACAAACCCGGGATACTAGTAATGCATGTTTCACATATAGCAGCCATGTGTCTTTGGCTTTGCCATCCATTATTTTCTCCGGGGTTCTGATAAGGCTGCCGTTAAGGCATTCAACTCTGCCATTAGCCTGTGGCCTGTAGGGCAAGGTTGTGGAGTGTTTGATGTTTTTTGTTTTTAGATTGTCATTTACTACGTGGCCTGTTAGCTCCTTTGCTCCATCTGTTATGATGAAGTCTGGAGTGATGTAGTCTGCTATGATTGCTTTATTGATGAATCAATTGATTGTTTCCGCCTTGTGATCTTTTGTTGCCCAGCAGATGGGCCAATGTGTGCCAAAGGCAATGGCTACAATTAGAAAACGTTGATTTGTTTTGGTTTCTGGGAAGGGTCCCACTACATCCAGTCCCCAAACCTTAAATGGTTCAGAGTCAGGTACTGGGTTAACTGTTGGCTGTGGTGCCTTGGTGCTGGCGTATTTTTCACATACTGTACACTTTTTTAGAACATCAATTATGTCTTGCTTCAGGTTGGGCCACCATACTATCTCTTTCAGTGTAAGATATAGGTTGTTAGCCTTTGTGTGTCCTAGCAGGCAATGGTTTCTTAGTATAGTGTCAACTCTTTGTGCAAGTGGGATGTATTGAATGTGTTTATCTTTGATGATTTGGTATACCGTGTCATTTGATATGCAGAAATGTTTTTCATTCCTTACTAGCATATTGTGGGTTAGTTGATGTGTGGAGGGATCATTTCCCTTTGTCTTGTACTCCATGTTGTATAGGTTGGGCCAGTCAGGGTCCAGGTGGTCAGGGTGATCCTCTCTTGGCTGGCATAGAATAGAGAGAGTATTGGCTGTGACAAGCTCTGCCCCCCTTTTTGTATTGGATGTCCAGGTTAAGCTTTTCCAGCAACGACATCCATTTGGCCTGGCGCCGCACAAGTGCGTTCTAAGTTTTGAAATAGATTAAGGATTTGTGGTCAGTTAGCACTCAGACATTTAAGTGTCCTTCAAGGTAACATCTCCATTTCTTGCATGTGTGGTATATTGCTAGAATTCTTTACATGTATTGGGTATCTCTGCTCAGTGTTTGTTAGTTTTCTGCTTTTGTAACATACTGGCAGGAAGTCTTGCTTCCCTGGCTGGCAGATGTGCAGGACTGCGCCAATGGCTGTGTCACTGGCATCCAACTCAAGCTTGTAGCACCCATTGTTATTAGGGCTTATAAGATTGGTGCTTCAATCAAAGCTTGTTTTAATAGCTGGAAATTCTTGTCACATTCTGGAGTCCAGATGAATTTCTTTTTGGCATTACCTTTGGTTAGTTCATTGATTGGTGCGGTGAGCTTTCCACAGTCTTTGATGTATTTCCTTAGGTAAGCTACTGTACCAAGAAAGCATCTAACTTGTTTCACAGAGGTGGGGCGTTGCATGTTATTTATGGCTTTTATTTTATCTGGGTCTGCTTTGATGCCACTGTCAGAGACAATGTGGCCCAAGAACAAGAGTTCCTTTTCCATAAATTGGCACTTACTAGGCTTAGTGTATAGTTTGTGCTTTGCAAGTCAATTGAGTGTCTTGCAGACATGCGTGAGGTGTTCCTCTTTTGTTTTTGAAAATATGATGATGTCGTCAAGGTAACATAATGTGTTTGAGAGGCTGTTTAGCACTTGGTTCATCATTGTGACAAACGTTGTGGGAGCGTTGGTCATCCCAAAGTTCATTATTTTACATTCAAACAACCCAAATTGTGTGCAGAATGCGGTCTTTGGTATGTCTTTCTCTTTGACTTCAACTTGGTTGTAACCAGATGTGAGGTCAATTTTTGAGAAACCTTTTGCTCCGGAGAGCCTTGCAAATAGGTCTTCAATGAGGGGAAGTGGGTATTTATTCTTTACTGTACTTGCGTTTAGTGCTCTGTAGTCAGTAACTAAGCAAAGAGATCCTTCTTTTTTCTTTACAAAGAAAACTGCTGCCCCCCATGGGGATTCAGACAGGCAAATGAATCCTTTGGCTAGGTTGTCCTCAATGTGGGCTTTAAGTGTTTGGGTATCCATGGGGGAGAGTCTGTAGAGGGGTGCAGGTTTGAGCATGGCTTTGAATAAGTCAATGCCATATTTGACCTCTTGTTTGGGGTGTAACTCTATGAGTTCTTCCTTGAATACATGAGCGTATTCATTTAGGAGTGCCGAAAGTTCTGGGCATTGGGTTTTTTGTGTTTGTATATTATTAAATTTGGAGTACCTCATTATTTGGAGGGTACTATCTTTGGTTAGATGTTCAGAGTCATCTTTATTTATGACTTGGACAAATACTGTATCTCTTAGAATCAGGTTGTTGGGTTCTTTGAGAATGTTGAAAATTGACTCTATTGCATTTTATTGTCATGATTTTTGTTTTCCAACATACGCTGGGATTCACTTGGGTGAACCAGTCCATGCCTGCTACAATGTTGTAGTTTATATTGTTCATGACAAGTCCTTTGATGGACGTTTGTATGCTTTGGAGGTCAATTCTGAAGGGAGTTATTTTGCCTTCAAGTAGAACCTTTGACTTATCTGCCATTCTGGCGTATTTGAAGTTGGATTCGACAACTGGTATTTTTTACTTGGTTACAAAAGGTTTGATAACCATAGTGTGTTGTGCACCAGAGTCAAATAAAATTCTATGTGTATTTGATTTTTACGTGCATGGATAGACAAGAAGTTGTGAGCAATCTTTAATTTTTATGTTATAAAAATGGAGGATTGCGGGACACGGGGGATGCAAGCAGCAAAGTTTGTGCCTTGGTACTTCTTCTTGTCATGTTGGGGGGAGACAGGGGCACTTAAAACTGTTCCCCCTCCTCTTTTACCTGTTCCTCTGTTTCAAGACCTTTGAGATCAGAGAATGTGGGGTCAGATTTGTAGCGGGTTGCTACTTCAGTATTGTTAACTTTGGTGGTGTCCTCTTTCTTGGGACGGGAGCGGTTTGCGCTTTGGCTACAATTGCCGTTGTTACAATTGGAGTTGCTGTTGTTATGGTTAGTATTTTGGCATTTATTGCTGTTGGCATTTTCTCAGCCATTGCTGTTTGAGGAGCAGTTGCTTTTGCGTGCAGCATATTCCATGTTGGCGCGTTTTTTAGCGCGCTTGGCTTCAGCAATGAGCGCGGGCATGGAGGTATTTGCTTCTGGGCAAATGAGGGCAGCAACAGAGGGTTTCATTATGTTGATGAATGATGTTCTGGTGTGTACGTTGTCAGCTTGTGCTGAGTTTTGGATTTTTAAACATATTTCTTCAAATTTGTTGCGTAGGCTGCAATAGTGGTCTTTTGAGGAAGGTCACTGAGCTGTATTGCAATATCTTGAAGAGATTTGGTGACGCAATAATTGTGGGTGATGTTGGCTTTGAACTCTTCCCAGTTGTCAAGCTGGTTGTTGGTTTGTGAGCTAACCCAGGTGGCAAACCAGTTAGCTTCAGCCTTGTATAGGCGCTTGCTGGCTTCCTGGACCCATTTCTCATGAGGGTTGTGGCTGGCGCAGAGTTTAGCGGCTGTGTGGTCTAGCCAGTTGATGATGTTTTCTTTGTTTTTACCAAAGAACTTGTCAATACCAATGTATTTGGTGTTGGCAACTTCACCTGTGATAGGTGGTTGTGCGTTTGTTTGCGGTTAAAGAGAGTGACTGTATTGATTTATCTTGGCGCATGCTTTGGGCATGACCAGACCATCAAATACAATGCATCCACTAGGAATATCTTTGTCAATGCCGTGGGTGCGGAAGTACGTTTTCCAGGTCTCCTGGGATGTGGCCTGGTTGAATACATGGCAAAGATGGGCGGGTTCTGTTCAGTCATTTTCTCTTTCATTGGCGTGGTCAAAAACTGTAGTGCTACCAGTGATAAGGAGCGCCTTTTGGGGAAGCTTTGAATATAAAAGTAGGAGGAGAAGAAGTATATTTTATTAGATGATACTTTAGACTTATATAGATTTAGCTGTGGTGGGGATATTAGTTGGACCAAACCCAGGGGGTGGTCATGTGCTGGATGGGTTTGAGTCATCAGATACCTGGACAGTCATGTGATATTAGTTTGTTGCCATTTCTGGTATGTCAAACAGTATATTGGAAAGGCATCAAATTGGCCATGACTGGATGTTAAGTGTGATGACAATAGCTAGAATACTTGTACATCCAGACCCTTGACACTGCGGTAGTCCATTACAATACAATTACCTCCATCTTTATTCTTTAATATGAGTAGCGGGGATGCCCAAGGACTTTGGAAAGGTGCCAGCAGCCCAGCGTATAACAGTTGTTTGAGCTCTTTAGATACCTGGGTGTCCTCCACACAACTGCGGCAATATGATTTAGCACGGAAGGGGGTGGCGTTGCCAGTGTCAATCTGATGGATAACACCTTTGGCTAACCCATAGTTGGTACTGTCCTTAGCAAAGATGTTGAAAATTGGTCTAGCAAGTCTAGCACCTCTTTCTATTGAACCAGGGACAGCTGTAGAAAGTCTTGCGCAGTGAACAAGGATAGGACTTGGGGTTCATCCTCAGGTAGGTTAAAATCTTGAAATGTGTCAAAGGAATGAAGAGACAGGACATCAGGAGAGCTCAACAACTTGCCATATCTGACAACCTGCCCCCTAGACATGGTCATGGGGAGAGAAGTCAGGTTGGCTACCAATAATTAAACAGGGTCCTTATGGGAGACGTTTAGGATTCCAGGACAGAGATAAGGTTTGTTGCGCCCTAATGAGGGGGGGAGAGTACAACTCCACAAAGGTTTGTTCAGGTAGTTCATATGATATCTGGGAGTCTAGGATGGCCTGGGAGCCAGGGGAAATAGTGACAGCAGACGTGGATAGGAGAGAGATCCCTTCAGATGCAGGACAAGCCATGGGTGGACATTTTTTGTTTGAAGAGTGGGTGCAATATTTGAGGTTGAAAACCCCAGTAGGATATTCCAAGGCACATGTCTTGAGCCGTTTCCTGGGAACTTTAACCAGCTCTTCAAAGATCAGAGAGACTTCATATCCTAAGATAGAGAGATAGCTGTCCTTTAAGTTGATTATGCCATTATATTCCTTAAGGAACTGAGTGCCAACTAAGAGATTGTAACTCTTGTTTTCCAAGACAACTGCTGGCGCAGCTAGGAGAAGCTTTCCAAACCACATGGGTAGAGCAGAGTATGCCCCTATGGCGCGGGTCATAGACAGTCCAGCTGTGCCATACAACTGGTGATAATTAAGTTCAGGGGCAAGTTTGAGTTTCTTCACAAGTTTGGAGGAGACAACATTGACTGGCAAGCCAGTGTCTAAAACGGCCTTGATCTTCACTTTTTGAATGGATATCTCTACTTGAGTGGTAGTGCAACCAAAGGGGGGAAGGACAACCAGGATATCTTGAGCCTCTGCTAGTTCCTTATCCCACTTCTCAATTATGCATCTTAATCCTGGGAACTCCTTATAAACAGTTTGGAGAGGGAGCAAAACAGATACATTTTTGAAGACAGCGTCAGCGGCCTTGGCAGCTTCTTCTGACAACTCCACTAGCATGGGGGACCTCTTATTTTGAGTGAGGTAAGGGCAAGAGACAACTTCTTTGGTATCAGGCAAAGGCTTGGCAATAGTTGTAGTCTTTCCTGATTGCAATTTATAGGGGACTGTAATGGTTTTGGGAACAGCCAGAACAGAGTAACCATATGCATCAGCGTTGTCAGTATCAGAGTCATCCAAGTCAGATTGTCAGAGATATCATGGAACAATAGGAGGATAAGAGGAGCCTCATTATCAGCAGGCTCAGAGTCAGATATAGAGGGAGGGATTAAAAGAGACTAAGAATTGTCAACTGAGAGCGTCTCTGCCTCTAGGTTGACTGTTCTTTTCCTGCCTGCTCTTTTGGATCAGCTCCTTCAACCCGTGGGTTGGTGCAGGCTTGAGAATGATGACCTATCTGACCACAGTTGTGGCAACCTTGGTGCCAAGAAGGATTTTGCAAGTTCATGGTAAGAATGCAAGGAACACAGGAAGAAGAACCAGAGTTAGAAGTAGCTCAGCTTTACCCTAACAACTGCTCCAGAATGGGTAAGGTGCATGTCCTGCAACAGCCTCTTTATGCTCTTAATAGAGGAAAGCATAACTTTATGGGTTTTGAAGTGAAGACACAGAAGCTATTTAACTTTGAGGGCTTGAGCGCAAGCCATGTAAGCTTCATGGGCTGTCAATTGTCTGCTTGTTATCAGTTGCTATCATTCCATGTAGAATCTGTCTGCAAACTCAGCTAGCGTTGCTTTAGGCTTGAAAGCAATGTGCATAAAAGCGTCCTTTTTTACTTCCAGGCTAAGGTCATCACCAAACTTGTCAATCAGAAGCTGCTTCATATCTTCCCACGTCTCAATGGTGGATAGTTCAGGCACCATCACCTCCTGGCAAATTGGATGTAGACAGGTCAGAATATGTTCTTTCTTAACCTTGTCTGATGCTTGTCTCATGGCAGTTTTGTAGATAGTTAGGAAAGCTGCAATGGTCAAGGTTTTGGGATCAAAAACTTTATTAAAAGTAGGCTTAAAGTGTGCTTTTGGAGTTGGACCACCATTGTTGCTATTGATTACGTTTATACACAGGGAAAATTCTGCTTCAGATTCAGAGGGGGACTGTCTAGCCCACAGCTGACAAACACTTTCTTCAAGGGTAGTCAGGGTCTCAACAGTGCAGGCACCCGTATTGATAGCTTGAGTGGTCTGTCATTCAGTAAAATCTAGGCATTGACCTTGGGAGGTCACTACTGTGGAGAGCTCAGCCAGTTGAGAGGTAAGGGATGGCCCCACTGAGAGGCAAGGGGCAAACCTGTTGTTCATGGAGTTAATCAATTCACTCATCTCTTGTACATCTCTATCCAGCTCATTATGATCCCTCTTCAAATGATCCACCTTGTTAGCTAGGGCAATTAGTTCCCTAGCGCATTGGATTTGAGGGGCTCCTGGTAAGCCAGGGCAGCAACCATCTTTGTCAACAACCCCGACTGAACTAGCAGCAGCTTCCAGCATCTCGCGTAAGGCATCAAGTTCTTGCTGTAGCTCAGCAACTTGAGCAGTCAACTCAAGCACCTGGGGGTCAGGTTGAGGCATTTCAGTAGGACGTCCTTGACTGCAAGTAGTTGTACATAGCTCTTGAATAGCATCCCATATTTTCTGCTCTCTATCTACCAAGTCATCAGAAGGGGTAGAGGGCGGAACACCTGGCTTGGGCATAGATAATTCATTCACTTGACTCTGGAGTTTGGCTATAGCAGCAGTGGTGGCAGCTCTCTCTTGACCAAACGCTGTACTGAGTTTATTAAGGCTGTTAGCAGCAAATTCTGCTACCTGCTGTAGTTGCTCAAATGAATACATGCTTAATTCATTGAGCTGCTGCACAAGGGTTCAAACTTGGAGAGATAAGCGTTCAAGGTGGAATCTACTTGAGTTTGCCAGGGTTGTTCTAGCTGGTGAAACTTGTGTAGATGCTCTCTCACATATTTGGGGATGGACTGGCCATTTTTTTGATAGAATTAACCAAACAGGCTTGGGAGGTGACAGAGTTGCGTTGATTGTCAGATACCAATGAAAACAGGGAATGGATCCACTGTTGATAGGCAGCAAACTGGTCCCAGTGATATGTAACCGCAGCTTGCAGAGACAAGATTTCTTGGACGTGGAGCCCCAACATCATTTGATGATGGGCCAAGGCAGCCTGCACAAAGGGTGATAGTAAGTGTTCAGCAAAGCCAGCTGCTGAGATGAGATGTTGTGGAAATTGAGGAGCCACAATTAATTTGTAGTATTCAGCCCAACTGAACTGCAACTGAAGACTAGGGATGGCTCCTTTATGGGCTATCCCAAGGGCTACTGACATGACTTGATCTAATTCAGGGGTACCCATAGGGTAAGCAACTAGGCGGGGACCATTCCTGAGGTTCAGTACAGTAGGGGTAATAGGTTGGTTGGCAATGTCCTCTACAATAGGAAGACTGGTAATTTCAGGTGAAGTCAACTCTTGTATAGGCGGAGGCAAAGGACCTGAAAACGTGGATGCAAAGGGGACAACCAAGGGGCTTACAGCCCCTGTAGTGAGCACCATTTTTGTTGTGTTCTGAGGCGCGGCACAGAGTCACAACAGGAAATCCTGACCTTAGGATTGGATTTATACTAAGTCTTGGTTAGAATGGCAGGGAAGACTATACAATTACCTTGTGGCCCTGATTGAATAATATCTGCTAGACGTGGCTAGAGAGGCGCCAAAGTACGTGGAGACACAAAGACAAAAATTTGAATATAACTTAATTTTATTGGAAAATAGGAAATGTATTATATAGTGGTAGACAATACCACAAAACACTACCAGGACAGTAGGATCACTCACCACAAGCATGAGTGGGGTGAGTGAGTTGCTGCAGGATCAGGAAACTAAACAATTGTATTTCCCAATTTGGAGCCAGCCTCATTTCAAAGGGCAAAAGCAAAAGAGAGAGATTTGCCCTTGAAATAACCCAACAAAGGTGAAATCAAAACATGGTGAATGGCAGCATTCACAACAGGTTTGAAGCTGCGGGCTAACTTGTGCGGGGAGCAGCAGGTCAAATTGGTTGTGCTCCTAATTAGGAGAAAGTGCCTGCAGTCCAATATTGCCCTAAGATTGGTTCATGTTGTTAGATACATCAAGGGGCAACTCATCAAGCGCCCTCTGTTTATTTTAAGATACATTGGCAGGCAAGTCTGGAAATTTAGTTGCAACATTGGGTATTGATATGATAAGGCCACTGAGCGTAGTCTGCACGTCTCCAATTTGGGCGTGGAAGTGATTTTCTTCCTTGTTGACTGGTGTGCTCTTATTTTCTGCCATAACAACCCTCTTGATATTGCTTCAGACTGTGTGTAGTTTCATGAGGTTAGCAAACTTCTTGACAATAAGAGATTGATCTTCTCCAGTGTTGAATAGCGCAGTGTACTGATTTATGTGAAAGCAGAAAGGATATGTGAGAAGTTTATTTCCTGTTTTGGAAGTAAACAGTAGAGGATCATTGGAGGAACTTGGATCATGGTGATTAAGTCCATGTCTTGGTCCCTGTACAAGTTTTGTTGAGAGGGGAGGGTGGCTTGCCTAAGCACTCCCCTGAGCTTTTTCCTCCTTGTTGGGGTCTTTGGTGATTGTGTGATTAGCTTGAGCAGCACAATTACCGTTTCAAGGATGGGTATTATTGGCTTGGTTGTTCTGCTTGTTAGGTTGTGGGTCTTTTTTTGCTGTGGGGCTCTCTTTGAGTTTGTTTGTGGTGTGTAGATTGTCAGAATTCTGTGCAGTGTGTTTGTCTTCTAGGAACACGTCCTGGAGGTTCTTGCAGCTAGTCATATCAAACTGACTTCTGATGAATGTAGGAAGGCCATTGTAGAAGTCCAATTGTGGCCTGGCTTCATCAAAGTTAATAGTGTTGAGAACTTGGTCACGTAGATCTTCATACACTGTAATATAATCCTCAATTGTGCCAGTCATTTTAAAGGTTCTAAGTTCTGTCATGATTACTACATTGGAATCCTTTATGGCAAATCTTTTGAGGAAAGCGTCTTTGAACATATCTCAGTCTTTGAGGTGATCAGAAAGTTGTTTGAGCCACTCACTTACAAAGTGTGAGGCAGCCCTAGTGACAAAAATGGATATACCACTGGCCCAGAGTCTGCAGTGGTAGCCTACTTGTGTAAACTTGCTTTGGGTAAGTTGAATCCAGAGGTTGGCATTTTCCTGGTGTTTTTCTGCAAACATCTCAATTTCTGCTGAGCGTAGACATTAAAATACAATGTTGAGTATCTCAGCTGTCTGCAAGGTTGGAGTCAGGGGTGGGGTCAGGAGCTTACAGGCATTGAAAAGATTGTACTTTTTGGTGGGGACAAGGACATTGTTGAAAACAACAAAACCTATGAGGACGTCCTGTCCTTCTTTATAGTCTCTCCAACCGGTGGGAAGTGCTATTTGCTGGGTTCTTTTCTTTGGAGGAATTTTTCCTTAAAAGTGCATAGGTATGGTAAACCACCTGTGCTACCACTGTCAAGTATATACTTCTGGGAAATATGACAAACAAGATAAAGGGGAAAATAAAGAAGAGAATTATACTTTATAGTAGTTTTAAAAGCTATGGCAACAACCAAAAATACCTCAGTTTTAAACAAAATGATTTCAGATTTGAACAAAATCCAAGTTGCGCAAGATTCAGGATTCAATTAATTTTAAAAAAAATTGGTTAATAAATGAACTGTCAGACAAAAAAATTTTACTAGCCCATTATACAAAATTATAGCAAATATCAAGTGGTGTTGTTCAAACCACAAACAAAATAAACTGACACAACAAGTGAGATGGATTGATGCTGTTATGGAGTATATTATAATCCAATCAGGATTCATATGAGGCACCAACAGAAGGACTAAAATAAAACAAAATTTGAGCAATCTAGAAGAAAGATTCCACAAGCATAAAACAAAATGAAGTCACACAAGATGTGTAGTGTGAGCAGCCTAAAATAGAAAAATAACTGTTTAACAGCCAATCAACAGCTATCCAATTTAGGAACAGAGGCATTTTATTCATTTTCATGGCTCCTGATTTGTATAAAATGGCTTTGAGAACTTTCTAAATATGTACTTGAGATTACAATAAAAAGAATTCATTAAATTTTAAAATTTCTACTTTTAGTGATTTTATCCTAGGTTTTTTCAATATGGTTTTCAACAGCAAAATCTTCAACAGTGCCAGCAGCCAAGCCAGCTTCAATGGAGGCAAGGTTCAGAACATGGAGGTACCCATTTACACCCAAGCCTGTGAGGCAGATAACAAGGAAGCTGACCTGTACCTGACCCCTGGCCCCTATGGCTTTGACTTGTTCAACAGTCACCTAGTGTCTAGCTCTGCCCCCGCTCCTGTACCCACCCCTGCACAAGCTGCCTGTCAACCAACCAATCAGAATGGCAACCTTAATCTGGAACAACTTCCCACCACAAGCTAACCTGCCCCCCTTACAGCTAATCAGGCTTCAGCTCCCCTGGCCCAGCACCCCAAGAAACAAATTATCACCACCCAAATTCTTCAGGAAATTGTGGCACTGAACCTGCAGGGTCTGTCATGGGACCAGATTGCCGCCCAGTTGCAATTTACCTGAGCCACCATAATGCGGGAGTTCAACAACCTAATAAACAAGTGGAATCTGATTGGGACAGCCAAGAAGCCAAAGAAGGCCCCTGAGTCCCAAATCACTGAGGTGTACCCAATAATGCTTGACCTTCTGCAGCAGGACCCCAATCTTGCCTTGACCCAGGTCTGTAAACAACTTGCACACCATAACATATAAGTTTCCAAGCGTATGATGCAGCTGTGGATGCATGAAAATGTTGCAACCAAGTTTCCAGTCTTGCCTGCTAATGTATCTTACAATACACAGGGGGCGCTTGATGAGCCGCCCCTTGATGTATCTAACGTCATGAATTAATCTGATGGTAATGTCAAATGGTGGGTATTCCATCCTAATTAGGAGCACTGCCAATTTGACTTGCTGATTCCCACATGAGTTATTCCTCGGCTCCAAACCTTACATGGAACTCCCCACTATGCCACCCCCTTGTGGCCTTGTGGCTTCCCCATTTAGTATATTAATTGCAATATTCTACAATAAACGACACCTTATTCTTATTATTCTGTCCTTTCCTATTGGACTGTTGTCTTCCCCAATCCCAAGTACTGAACCCTCATTGGTTCAGTTGCAACAGAAAGGTGTGTCAATCTGGGTACTGACTAATGTTGCTGGTAACCAATGAGATGGCACTGAGGATTTCCCATAATATCAGACAATCAAATCCACCCTGGTCTGATGCCTGACAAGTTTGTCCAATGACGTCATCTTCATCTCCTACTATAAGCTATTGATAGCTTTTGACAATTTCAGCAAACAAGGAAGAGCCACCACCCAAAAAGGAAGGAAGAAGGTCAAGAAGGAACCGTTCATTGGTGCATTTCAGGCTGTTTCAGCCAAGATTTTTGTCTACTATTGAACAAACCAAAATTCACCAATGGCTACAAGTACAGCCACATCCTTGGTGGATTACTTGACTCCTGGGATGGCTCAAATTCAAAGCATCAGGTTTTCTTGAGCCACCATATGAAGGGTAGCTCCATTGCCCTTGAGGCCATCCAGAAATGTGGACACCAGGCCTTGGTCTATCCTGCCAGCCATACAGACATCTATCTGGGTTATGTTTTGTTCTTTAACATTAGAGAAAAAGTACAGGAGCCCCACCCTCAGATTTTTAATGATCTTTATCTTGGGGTCCTCAACCACAAGTCTCTCTTTAGTTGTCAGATGATGGCAGACTTGTTTGCACAATTGGTTTTCCATGTGAATATGAGCAACCAATAACGGAAAGACAAGCACCTCTCACCCTGTGCCACAGCTGCCTATCAGCCAATGATGGACAAAAAATACCAACAGTGGTATATGGCAGCCATCACGCGCAATCTTCCTGCCTCCACCCCTGCCACCACTACCCCCACCTTCCAGCCCCACCCACTCAATCCCAGACCTCACAGACCAGCACTGTCTCAACGCCTTCCTTCTCTCACTATTCTGCCTACTAGGCATCACTCTTCCCCACCCCCAATAAACCCCCTGTTGTCAAACATTTTTTATTTATGTTATCTTTATTTTGAGTTTCAATTGTTCATGTTCTCTTTGATTAAAAGTTGTTTTATTCTTTATGTTCAGCTTATTTCTATAAAATCATATATTTACTATGCTGTGTATCTAGATACTGAACACAGTTATTTTTAGTACCCAAACACACCCCTTGTGAAAATATTAACAACAATTTGGTGATCATCAAAATTTGAATTAGAAAGTTATAGGTTAATTGTGTTTAGATAAAGTTTTACTGATCCAAATTCAAAACCTTAATGATAAACTTTAAGCCAATCAGGAGCCAAGTGATAAAGTAATTGTTGTGACATAAAGGGTCATTCAATAATTCTTTGATGCATGTGCGCTAATTAATATGATTGGCTGGATGTTTTGCTATTGTACGCCATTGCTGCTGTGGCAAGTTGTTGATGGACTAGTGCTAACCCAGCAGCTGATTGGGCACTAGTCTATCAACAACTTGCCACAGTGGCAATGGCGCTCAATGGCAAAACAACCAGTTAATCATATTAATTAACGCACATGCACCAAAAATTTATTGAATGACCCTTTATGTCCCAACAATCACTTTATCACTCAGCTCCTGAATGACTTAAAGTTTATCATTAAGGTTTTGAATTTGGATCAGTAAAACTTTATCTAAACACAATTATCCTATAATTTTCTAATTCAAATTTTGATGATCATCAAATTGTTGCTAATATTTTCACAAGAGGCTGTGTTTGGGTACTAAAAATAATATGACCATTAAGGAAACAATGCTGACACAAAGCAAATAACACATATTGAGTTATGCGTAAAACATATACACAATGGGTAAAAAAATGGGATAAACTTAGTAAATGGGAAAACAACCAGAAATGAACAAATGAGGCAATAGTATCAGAATAACACAAATTTTATTGGGATAAAGCTATAAAAATATATGGAAAGGTTAGTAAAAAATCAATGAGATAATTGGAGAAGTTATTGAAAAATCTAGTCCACGCAATTGCAAAAATCAAAGACATTGACCGCAAGGTCAAAGCAGAAGTTAAGTCTGCCATACTCACTGGGGACAAAATTGACAAGGTGTCTGCCAAGGCGCTTATGGCCAAGATGCCAAAGACTCCTGAAAAACAATTTAGAGTCTTCTTAACATTCAAAAAACTGTAGTTTAGGGCCTCTAGTTCAAGACGTTTGCCCTCTCTGGGCTGTCTGTCTGGGTTGACAACCCTGAAATGTATGCACATCTCAAGCCAGCCAAGCAAGCAAGAACAGAGGATACAGAATTGCCTGCCCAACTGCTTGCGCCAAGAATAGCCAAGCCTGCTGAAGACGCCAGCAAGGAGAAAACACAAGAAGGTAACCTAATAACCAAGATTAATAAAAATTTCAAAATACTTACTTTTTTTTTAGAAAACATAGACAGTGAAATCTGCCAGGTCCTGGTCCCATTTGTCCCTGCCACATTCTAAGCAAATGACTTCAATAATGTGGCAAGGCTGCTGTTTCTGCCCCCCTGTTTTGCACAAGCTGGAGGACTGTGTTCATGGTACCTTTCTGATGTCACAGGAGGCATTGGCTGAGCTAACATATGCCAAGGGGGCATCTGAGTGGGCAGTTACTGCCTACAAGGATGTCTAACTGGTCCGCCTGGACCTGGTTCCCTCAGTGGAGTTTACTGTGTAAACTCTATTGAGCTTGTTTTAGACGTCCTGGAAACACTCCCATTTAAGAATATACCAGAGATGGGCTGGGCCCATGCAGCTGCTTGCTTCTGCTTCCCGGTGGAGCCCACCCTATCTTACCTTCAAGACAACTTTGGGTGTGCAGTGTCAAAATTGGCTGTTGCAGACGCAACAGCCGTCAAGAAAATTAAGATCCTTCTGGCGGACTTTGGGCTGGCCTGGAGTGCATATGAGACAGTGCTCCCCTTGGTAATGGATCTTACCTTTGGCAAAACTAAACACAAGAAAAAATAAGTGCAGTATATAACAAACTGTGCAAGTTTACTGAAGCCTTTGCTGAGCAAAGGCTTAACCTTGTTGTTTACCTTGGGTATCCTTTCTTCTTTGGGATGAGCACCATTGTAGAGGACCTAGGCAGGGTCCTTCTTGGGGTCAACAAGGCCCAGCTCTCACTAGACAGGAAGAAGATCCCCACAGGTACAACTTGGTTGACCAGGTAATCCAAGACACCCTAGTCCTGGCTGGTATCTTCAGGTTTGCAGCCCTGCCAGAAAAGCTGCTCCTCCATTCCCACCTCACCATCTTCCCTTTTACCAGCAGGAAAGAATACTTCAATAAAGGTGTTCTTTGTTCACAGTGTGGCAGTGTAGGTTGTGCGCCACCTCCATTACAGGGTGAGTACATACCGCCAAACCCTTTATAGGCGCTCCTAATTTATTCTCTATATCAATTAAATTTTTTATACTTTAGATTATTTTATTATAAAAATGTTTCTAATGTTTATTTTAGCAAACAAGATTTGCAAAATATATCCCAGAGAAGGTCTTCATGAAAGCATAAAGATATATGTTAATAAAATATACTTCTAATTTTTAACTTTTACATTTATTTTTTTAATTTTATTTTTATATTTATTTGATAAGAGTGTTATAAATATATTTGCGTAACCAAGTATCAAGTGTTTGAGATAACCTTAGATGATATAATAAAAATAATTATAAATAAATAAATTAATAACCTTCATTGATGGTCCTGCTGAATCTGATTGTGGGCTTAGAAGCTTATAAATACAAAATGATAATTAATAAATCTCACATAGTAAATTAGAGAATATAAAAAAGTTGGACAAGCTAAACCTTTAATTGATTGGCTGTTTGGCAAGGCACGCAGGGATGAACAAATTAATGTGGCCATAGAATTTGGCCACAGTCTCAGCTGGCAAGGTGTGAATCACGGTCTGCAGAAAATCAAAGAGGTCATTGGTCCCAGCTGGGGTCCTTTGCTTGACAACTTGCTTGAGCCATCCAAAAACTTCCTCAATGGGATTTAGAAAGGGCAAATAGACAGGAGGAAGAGAAGGCGCAAATTTTCTGTGGCCAATTGCTGGGGGCCCACTGCAATTCTAGTGTCAATCATTGAGAATTCCTCAAGAATATCAGCCACCTTATGGAGACCAACGTTATCCAGCACAATTACGTTGATGAAGCCCAGGCTCATGCGCCTCATGTGCCTCATGGACCAATTGGAGGAATGATAGGAAGGTCTGGCTATTGTGGGAGACTAGTATCATTTGATAGAGGTCAA
Source organism: Entomophthora muscae (assembly GCA_014839935.2). Classification (NCBI taxonomy): domain Eukaryota; kingdom Fungi; phylum Entomophthoromycota; class Entomophthoromycetes; order Entomophthorales; family Entomophthoraceae; genus Entomophthora; species Entomophthora muscae. The sequence goes on from QTSX02005828.1 coordinate 184,067, forward strand.
TCCCCTTTGGAACAAGGAGAGCCACCATTGAATAGGCTGTGGTGCAGACTGCAGCACGCCAAGCCATCCTGTCATTTGAGCCTTTAGGGACATACCCATACCCATTGTGCATTAATGAGGCAAATGCTGATTTGTCAATGTAGTAGAATTTGACTATCCCCTTGGCTTTGAGGGCAGTGTACGCCTCTGTGTATTTTTTCCAGACGTCAATGTTGGCTGGGCTATTACAATTGTAGGGGGATATCCCAAGCTTTTTTCAGGAAAAGCGCATTCCTTTGAGCAGATGGTAGTAAAGGAAATTGAGGCCTCAACCCCAAAAGTAGATTTGACCATGACCTGTATATTTGCCAGTTCAAGATGGCAATCTTGGGTTATCTACTGGCAGATTGCCCATTTGTGCTCTTTGGTGAGCATGGTAGAAACACACAAGGATTTCTCCGCTGCAAGGACACAACCAGTATTGATGAATTTTTGGAAGGTCTTGATGCCGTACTTGGGATCCACTCCAACAAGGGCTGCAACCACCTTGTAATCACCAGGTTCCCGCATGAGCCAGAGAAGGATGATGCGCTTAATGTCAGGAATGTGCTTGTGAGCAGGCTTTTTAGCAGTGGGGATTGGCTTGTTGGCGTTAGGCACAACACAGGGCATGGCACCTTGGTGTAAAACGCAGCAACTTTCTTTAACACCAGCTGTCCCTAATCAGTTCTGAAGAACTCAGACTCCTTGCCCTCTTCCTGATTGCCATCACTGACATAGGGGTTGTAGCTAGTATCAAGTACAGGCTTCACCCTCTCCAGCATGGCTGACGGGACTGACTCTTGCTGATACACAACGTCAAACACAAATGAAGTAAGACTGCCTCCTTGTTTCTAACTTTCTTGGTGAAGGTAACCTTGGTGGGCTTCTAGATCAGCTTTGAGACTCAAGGGTTTATGCTCTGCACCCTAGCATCTTGTGCTCCTTGAACTGGCTGTGTCAGTGCAGCGTCACTATGGAACTCTCCTCTCTTGTCTCCTCCTTGAGTAGGCACTTGGGTTGCACTAACTCTATTCTTTGACCCGCAGGGGCAACCTCAACTGCAGTGCACAATGGGTGCATTGGTACTCTGGTGTTGTGTTCCTTCTATTTTAAAATTTAATAAAACATTAAATAAATTTCAATTAAGTTACTCCCTAATTTTAATTTTTGCTTTTATCTGAATATTGATATTTAATCAATATTTTTCCCACCCAATATCCCAATTATATATTTTTATTTCTTAATTAGTTGTTTTTGGTTTTACAACGCCTATTTTAGGGGATAAAAAAATCTATCAATTTTCCCAGATTTCACTGCCAAACTCAAACACCCAACACAATAATTTTAAAAAGTTTGTTTCAGATTTTGTGCCCTATGTTAGATACCTTGGTATCATTCTTGCTTACAATTCTTTGCACACAACAATTAAGTGGTTTTTTTACATGTTGAGTTGCTATTTTTTTGGATTAAGTTTTGACTCACTGTGTGTGTGTGTATTTTTTCACCAATTTACATAGTAAACATATGTACACTGAATTTCAACTCAACCTATTTTGTTTGTGAATCAATGTATTTAGGATTGTATTTTGAATAGTTTTGCTTTGTGTGTGAGCACTTCTTTGCTGTGTTAACTCATTTTGTCCATTAACGCCAATAAACCCTGATAACAGAGTGTATATTTTAACCTAATAGTTGGATTTTGTTTAAATCTGAAATCATTTTGTTTAAATCAGAGGTATTTTTGGTTGTTGCCATAACTTTTAAAATTACTGTAAAACAAGTAGTTAAAAAGCCAGCAGTACTATAAGACTGGTTTAAAAGTGAGGTCTGAAGCAAGCTTGAGCTTTTTCATGAGCTTAGAGGAGACCACATTAACAGTAGATTATATGTCTAGTATGGCCTTAATTTTCACTTTCTGGACAGCTACTTCTACTCTCGTGTTATCTCTTTCAAAGGGAAGGAAGAATAGCCAGAACTTCTTTGGAGGTGGCAAGTTCTTTCTCCCACTTCTCCAAAGTTCAACAGATTGCTGGGATCTCTTTATACGCAGTTTGTAGAGTGTGACTGTACAACAGTCACTATTGAGTATTTGGCCAAATAAAAGCTCTAAAATATAAAAGTATCTATGTTTTTCTGATTATTACATGTAGATAGGTTGGATTGGAAGTCTTAAGGTTAAGATTTCTTAAAACTGAATATCTAGGTTCAATAAAAGAAAAGGAGGCAAGATTGGCTGAGTCAATCTGGGAGGCAGGATGTCTCAAAAACGGTTTAATTGATTGGGAAGATTAATTAATAATTACACGGGAATATAATTAATGAGGATTTAATTATATTTTTTAATTGACTTGATTGTGTCAAGAAGTTTGGTTAAGGTCAACCATAAGTAAACCCCCAAATTTTGGGTTAAAAGCGCGGCCGCGCCGCCTAATAGATTTACAAAGCGCCAAGGCACCACTATCAAATTTTTTCAGGCGCTGCGGCGCCATCTGGGAAAGTTCCTGGGCGCTGCAGTGGCGCCTGGTTTGAGTTTCAAAGTGTTTTAATGGGTTTTAAGGCAAAAAAAAGTAAATACAAAGATAACTAAATAAAGGCAAGGATGCCTAAGAATTCAGGGTTGATCAGCTGATTCCCAGTTGGAACATCAATAGCTGAGTTTTTGGGATGTTTAATCCACAGGGTTTTGGCACCGGGAGCTGAGGAAGCTCCATGCTGAATTGGTACAATGAGATGAATGGAGTCAGGTGACTTCTTCACATTGTAGGTTGATTCTCATAGGTTGAGAAATATTGGTGATCTTTTAGGTAAAGATCTAGGTTGGGATGACTTTAATGTCATAGACCATGTGAGATAAACCATAGGTTGATTCAGGAACTGGAGGGGTTTTCAGCCAAATATGCCCTGAATGGTATATAAGCAAAAACAGCTAAACTTTAATAAATATATGTTGTCAATTTTGAAGCTTTCCCCTCAACTACTTTTTCAATTATTATGTCTTCTTTATTAAATTTTGAAAGGGCAAAATTTGGAGTACTTTGCATGAAAACTGCTGCTGCCAGGAAAGAGGTTCCTACAAGTTTGTTGGAAGAAGCTTGGGCAAGCTTGGAGGTCACTAAGACTGTGCCTGAGGAGTCCTTGATGGAAGTGAAGGTTGTGTTTGAAGAGTTATACTCCAATTACTTTGAAAAAGAAGGTACTCCCTCCCAAGGAAACCAAATCTATGTGTTGGATTCCTGTAAACTGTTAGTAGGATGGGACAAAATCTTACAGCAAGTGAAAGCAAAGGCAAATTATAAAATAGAGGCTTTAAGGGCAAGAGAGGAAAAGAGTGTTGAGATCATGGCCTGTTGGTGAGATGATAACAAAGTTGTGACGAAAATTACTGGATAATATGAAGCCGTTTCTAAATGATGGGGAATTACCACCCAAACCCACATAGAATTGATGATTAACCACCAAGGTGGCTTCAGATATTTTTTTGTGAAATTTCCAATTGTAACTCCAGGATTAAGTAGAACAATCAGTCCTAACCAAAGTAAACCAAGATAAATGACCTGGGAAAGCATCAATGCATCTTCAGCGTAAAATTCTGGGCATTGAGAAGTGACACAATTTTCCATTTCAATAATGGAGGTAGGAGCTACAAAATTGGCTGGCATGAAATTAACATTTCACGGCGCCAACAACAAAGTTCCAGATGCTGGGCCTCACCTTCCTGAAATGATTCTGTACAGAATCAGATTGTACGGGATATACCGCAACAACCTGAGCACAGGATGCATTTTTAAAATTTAAAATTAGAACTTGGGATTATTGATTTATTTTGAGTAAATTTAGGAGGACTCAACTCTTAGAGTTGAAACAGGGAAAATTATTCAATATATATCAGAAAAATTGACTAAGCAATACCACCTGAGTCTTGAACTCCTATTTCTTCTACATATTCAAGTAAGTATCTGGTCCAGGTTGCAAAGAACCCTTTAATGACCTGTTTCTGACAACCCTGCTAACTAACAAGCTCATATCTGGTGACCCTTAAATTACGTCAATTTATCAACATCAGCTTGGAAGGGAGAGCTGGTTTCAACTGGCAGACTGGAGCAGCCGTGACCCATTTTCAATTGACTGTTTGATTTAAATCCATTAACTCGGTCAATTTTGATACAGGTTTCCCGGCTTTTTGAGCCTTCTTGTTTGGACAAACAATGCCCAGCATTATGGAACCTACTGTGACAAAAGTGTTGTCCCATAAAATTGCCTCCCTGGAGACAAAGCTCCTTGAAGCTTTGTCAAAGGGAGTTAATGGCAATAAGTGTCAAATGCAGGATAATGGTGGGATGGACTGGTTGGACCTGGATCCGTCACATAGAGGCAAAGATACCTGTACATTTTGGAATATATATTTGGCCAGTTCACCAGATTCAGTGGAGAATTTGACCCACACAGGAGCTTAGCTGGCTTGAGCAAGGTAAGAACAAGCAAACATCTCTCAATAAGTATAAGATCCAGGTACAACCTGGGTTGTAGTAGTCTTCCCAGAGCCTAGCTTTTAAGGTACAGATATAGTATCAGGAACAGCTAAAACTTTATACCCATGCCCACCAAGCTCATTTTCTTCAGAATTTTCAGAGTCACTAGACAGGTTGTGGAAAAGATACAAGATGGAGGGTGCAGCGGGAGAAGATGCAGTGCCAGACATAGTAGGAGGTCAGGAGAGGGTAGCAGTAGAAGGATACTGGGAAATGTTGTCAACAGAGAGCGTCCCTGCCTATAAGTTGACTGGGATTTTCCCAACTGACTTCTAGGATCTGCGCCCTCTACCTTTGGGTTGGCGCAGACTTGAGATTAATGACCCACAATCCTGCATTATGGCAGCCTTGGTATTTGGGTTGACCATTTTTGTCATAGTCATAATGCAGGGAGGCTGATTATCTTGACCAGATGAGTTAGAGCAAGATTCTTTAACTACAGGGCTGGTATGTGCCAGATGCATATCTTGCAGGAGGGTCTTGATTCCCTTTACCAAAGACAACATAGGCTTATGCGCCTTAAAGTGCAAACATAAGAGCTGATTGACTTTAAGGTCATTGGTGCAGGCGGTGTACACTTCTTTCACAGTGCGCTGACAACTAGTAATAATTTGTTGGCCCTCTATTTAGAAGCTATTGATAAATTCAGCAAGAGTTTCCTTGGGCTTGAAGGAAATGTGCATAAAGGCATCATTCTTAACCTCTAAGCTAAAATCACCTCCAAACTTACCAATCAACATCTCCTTTATCTGGGCTCAGGTTGTGTTGTTAACCAGTTTGGGAACCACCAGTTCCTGGCAAAAAAGATGGATAGATACCAAGATATGCTCCTTCTTCAGCTTGTCAAACACCTGATGCATGGCTGTCTAAATAAATGGTATGAAAGCAGCAATTTTCAAAGTTTTGGGGTCAAACATCTATTTAAAGGAAGGCTTATATTTTTGATCAACACCAGTGTTGGCAGACCCATTGGAACTATCTTGAGAGCTGGAGGTGAGAACATAAACCTCAGGAATGAACTCAGCCTCACTCTCAATGGGGAGTTGTATTTTCCACAGTTGGTGTACACTCTCTTCCAAGGTATCAAGAGTGGTTGCTTGCTGAACTCCTTAGTCTCTAGAGGCATAGAAACTTGGAAGACATTGTCTATCTGAATTTGCTGTACTGCTGAAGTAGCACAGACACAAGCAATTTGATTAGACAACTCATGTACCTTCACAATTAGAGGAGAGAACCATGCATCCATATTCTTAGTAAGTTTGCTCAGCTCTTGTATGCCAGAGTAAAGGACTTTGTAGTTATGAGAGGTCACATCAATGTCTTGTTTCAAATGCGCAAGAAGAGTAGCACACTTAATCCAAGGATCTCCCTCTTTCCCAGAACAACATCTTTCTTCTTTTGTATGAGGGTGAGGGGCAGCAGAGGTAGCTGCAGCCGCTTTCAAAGCCTAAACTTCTGCTCAAAGACCAGCCATTTGTCCAATCAACACCGTCACTTGTGTATCAGGAGTTAGAAGAAGAGGGTAGAAGCAGCAGCAGTCTGTTGCTGGGTTGACCTTGAGTTCACATTAGCTTCCCAGATCTCCTGCAGTTCAGAGTTAGGATTGCTAGAAGGAGGAATGGGTGACTTGCAGCTCTAAGACATGAAGCGCTCTTCAATGTAGCCTTGGATATTCTGGAGTTTGTCCATACATTCAGTGCGCATAGCCTGGGCAGCCTCTTTTGCTGAAGAAGAGGCAGAAGTGAAAAAGGTTTCTAATAGTCCCATTTGGTTGTTTAAGTGACCACAGAATTGGTTGATCTGTTGGATGAGATTATCTAGGCCAGTTCACTGTGAAGTGAGACTGGTCTCAATGGATTCTTACCAAACAGCTTGGCTAACTTTGTAAGCTTGGATTTTATCTTGTATGTAGGTAGGGAGAGAGGTACTGATAACATCTATGGTTGATTGTAGATGCTGTTGGATCAGGAGGGAGTCACACTGATTGGCTGGCAATAGCAAAAGGAGATCATGGGTCCATTCTTGAAAGGCCACATTTTGTTTGTAGTTGTTTGTTGTAAATTGCAC
>QTSX02005828.1:190693-215732 GCA_014839935.2 Entomophthora muscae
ATCGACTATTGGGTGACTTCTTTTTTAAATAAGTTGAGGTAAAATGGATTTATTTAAGAGGCTGATTTTTGCGCCCATCCAGATTAGCTCCCTTTGCTTAGATTAAGTAATTATTTGTAAACTCCTAATTAATCAAAACTTATTAAAAACCCTGGAAATTAAAAACATGAAATTCTTCTTCATTCCTAAAATTAATCTTACACATCATTGTACATTCGTTTTTAATGTGGGTAGCTTTAAATTAAATCAACTCGCAGCAACTTTGATTATATTTCTTCAAAGTATGCAAGATTTTAGCTTTTAGATGCAAGACAAGTAGGCGCATGAAGCTTATATTTTTGGATCAAGTACTTGATTCGATGGATCCCTTCTGAAAATCACAAAGTTAGTTTTAACCTGTAAGATGGTTCCATATCGTGTTATATAGGGAGCTCCGAATTCCCCCCCAAAAAAAAGTTATCCAGAGAGCTGCCTCGGTCCAGCTCGGCAAACTTTTGGCTCTGGGTCGCATTAACCGTAGAAGTATATATTTAAATAAGGTAAAATAACTTTTTAATATCAGGTGCCGAAAGCTAGCCGGAGCGAATCATTACTTATACTCAAGCATGCATGGGTGCCTCAGTTGTTGCTGGACCAAAAAGGCAAGCTTCCACTCCAGCTAAAGCTTCCAAGCTGGCTTTTGATCAAATTCACTCATCTCACCTTCTAAATATGGTCATCAGCGACGGTGAGCTTGATCTTAATTATTCTGCCCTGGTAGTATAGATTACAAGTGAAAGTTCAAGTTGAAACTGCCATGGGATGAAGCTTCAGCTTAAAGTATTTCATTTCACTAGGCAAACCCCACACTTGGTGTGAGAATCCCTGTTTAGGTGCTCAAAAAGAGGATAATATTTTACTGGCAACCATCAGAATTCAAACATTAGAATGTAAATTTCTCTGTGACAATTCTCAACCAGTAAATTTATATTCTGTTATTCCAGGCTGTTTTTTCCTTTAAATAATTGGTCTTGATGGTAAAAGCTAACTTTAAAGTTTATTTTATATTTTTAAGTAAAAAATTAAAAAAAAGCCATAATACTTTTTGGGATTGTTGATATGGTGTATGTTACATTATGACAAGTTTTATTCTAATGGCTGAATTTTTATCCTATCCTGATATTTATTAAAGCATTATATTGATATACTCTAGTGACATTTGAAAATTAATTGTTTTTTCTTTACCAACGAGTTCATTAAAGGAACACAATATTATCCTTGACTGCTTAGAAGCTTGGTGAGAACAGCCCTCCAGATATCAACTTTACCAATTTTAATCAATAAAATAAAATAAATAAAAAGTCATAGACTTATTAAAATCAATTATTTTACATCCTTAAAGAAGCTTCTCCTAAACATGATCTTCGAGCTTATTTTTAGAATAACAAAGAAAGACTCATAAGGCTGTCAGTAACCCTTTAAATCTGCAAAAAAATTCAGGTCTGGAATTATCTATAGCAATCAAAGAATAAAACTTAGTAATTAATTATCAGTTTTTTATTCAATAATTTTTATTTAATGCTTATAAAACCAATGTGGGATACCCTAGTTTATCAATTTATAAACTATATTCACATCAAGTATCTCTTAGGTGATTCTTCTTTATGTCAAGTATATACTTCTGAGCAGTATAATAAATGAGATAAAGGGAAAATAAGAAGAGAATGATACTTTATTGGATATGAGTTTAGAGTATCATATAGTATCATGAAAAGCCACATGTTGTCCATGGCAGTCATGGGGTTTGTCCAAGTAGTGTTCCTCTTAGGACTCAAAATGTTTGATCCTCATAATAGATGGGAAAATGATAAGAGTGCCACCAAATTAGTGATTATTTGGGAATCATTTGGAGAGTTACTCAGGGAATTGCTTTCCCAAGAGGGAGTGATCAAAGATGTTGCAACATTTACAGTAGTTTTAAAATCATTTGAGATAAACAAAATTGTTCAGTCCAGAACAAATGAGTTCAAATCATAAATATTTTCAACTTTTTGATAGAAATATAAGCTAATTCTATGGAAAGTGTGCATTGTTTGGTAAAAATGTCCAGGCACACAATAGATTATGAAAACTAAGAGCAGATATATGATGATGAAATAATAACAAGACTAATTACACAAACAAAAATAATTTCAGTCCCAAAACAAAGCTACTATGTTTAAATGATTTTTATGAACACATAAAACTCAGTCACTAAAGTGAAAAACTCAATCCAACAACAAACCCAATAACAACCAAAACATTTAACAAAAATACCAAATATCAAACCAAATCAATGCATATATAATACTGTTACCAGATCATCTTAATTAAGATATACAATCTAGAACAGAAAGTGTAAATAAATTTCTGAGTGTCTGTTTTGGGACTTAAATTATCAAAAAAATAAGATTTATCAATATGAACAGCTGAAAGTACAAATTTACAACCAGAAGTAATTAATATATCAATTTTAAAAGCTAATGTGAAATTGATGGTAGGAACAACAAGATTATATGTTTCAGGATACCACATCCCATTCAGGGTTCTGTTAGCTTCAGCTGCCAACTACCTTTGTTGGGAGGAGGGAAGGGCCCATCATAGGAGGGGTGCTAACTTGATGAGGTAAGATTATGAGCAACCTACCAAGGCCCATGGTCCAGTGGAGGATACTATGGTGTCAACTAATCCATCCAAGGTAATGTAGGCTATGTCTGCATATTGATTGCCAGTTGGGGGTATCAGACCAGGGCTGGAGGGTAGGCAGTCAGGTTTGGGTGTGGGGGGTGCTTCCATATCAGTCTGGTAAGCAGGAATATAATTGTATTTCTCACAGAATAATGCATCTGGGTTCTTGTATCAGGATTCTCTGTGATAAACTGTTCTTGGGGTTCTTTGTCTGGCCAGGAAATCAAAGTGGAGGATATTATCTGTGAGATTAGGCTGATTGACCACAAATGTTTAGGCCAATCATCACATGCAGATCTTATCAGTTACACACCATATTATCATGAGATTACTATACTATTGTTTACAGCAGCTAAACACTGTATAATCACTAGTTTATTATAATTGATATCATTATTATACGGTGTATAACTGTTGGTCAATATGGTGATTATTATTGATTGCACGTCATGTAATCAATAGATCATCAATATTATTACTCACTTTATTTCCCACTGGATGTTGTATCAGCTCAGCTCCACCCAGCCTGGAAGGCATATATGCGTATATCAAACTAATGATGTGCAAAAGGCTATGAATCACCAAATTTACAATGATGTTACATGTTGGATAATTGGTTCCTTGTTGGTTTTGGTTGCTATTACACAGCAGATAATCTTCAGTTTGATATTGGATTGAGTCAGCCATTTTATGGCACATAATCCTCAACTTGACCTGTCATCTTAATCATCATAAGGCTTGCCATCCAGAAAAGAAACCCTGATTAAATCATAAAAAGGGAAACAGGAATACCAGAATTCTACCATCCAAAGGAGGAGGATAGAATTGGGACTATTTCTAAGCAGCAACCAAATACAGTATAGTTTTCTAGTGCCATTATAGATGTGTAGATGTACACCCAATTGATAATTGCCAGTAGGCTAGCTCAAGAAGAGTGTAGACTGTAGCTGAGGGGACATGTACGCCTTATGAAGTCCAGTAGCAACATAAATGACAATGATATCCAATCAGGATAGGTGTAGCCAGCAAGTGTCAAAACAGCAGGCTAAACCTTCCAGCAAGGTTCCAATTAAGCAGGTTTGTGACTCAAACCTGACTTCCCAGTGACTTGGAGCCAAACTAGGAAGTTGACTTGAATTTAATCCAACAACATGAACAAATTATAATCCCTTAGATGGATACCTCATTTTGGTGCTTGACATATTACCAGGATCAGGCCACCCCCCTTCATCATCCCACTATGTGATCAACACTATCATGTTCCTTGCATCCACAATTCATAATGACTATATAATACTTATCTCTCAATAAAGAACATTATCTATTTTCCAAATATTTTCCCCTTGTAACTCTGCTAAAACAGCACAGTTACAACATTGGTAGCCCAGGAAGACTTGCCACCCTATCTTATCCCTCAAAATCCTGCCTGTTGTCTGTACTTGCCGCGGTCAACAAATCTTAGATAGAATCATGTCTGGCTTCCCAATGGATTGGGCACTGTACACACCTGGTGCCAAAATACCCAACGGCTTTGTGCTCTACCAGAACATGGTAATCCTGCTCTCTACTTCAACGCCTTGTTGGCACAGGGGTTGTTGTGTTTGGCTCCTGGGGACAACATCCAGAAGAACACAGTGGGAAATCTTTATAACAAAAGATTTGAGGTTTGAAGCTAGCCTTGGGTTGGCCTTCAGGGCAAAATTAAGGGCACATACCTTAATTTCCTGGAATACAAGATGAGGGATTCCTTTTGGCAAAAAGGAAAGGAAAAGGCTTGAAGAATATTAAGGCCAACACAAATGTGGATAAACTTATTTTTATTAGAAGAAATGATTCTACTTAAATAGTAGACAAGGGTTGATGATCACTCATTAGGTAGACAGAGTAGCAGAGGGGGTCATATTGGGGAGAAGTCATACCAGGATCAGTTGAGGGCTGGTAGGGCAATCTGGAATTAGTGGTCATTGGAACAGACCCATTTACAGAAGGCAAGGAATTTCCCAAATCAAAAGCAAAACCAACCAAATCTTTGCATATATCACTATTTGAAGACCATGTTGAAATAGCATTAATGGCACAATTTCTGACAGAGGTTCTCCTAGCACCCACCATTACTCCTTGAACAACTGATGAAAGCATTATGCTAGCCTACGTTGCCCAGAGACTTCTTAGCACCGCCTTGGAACCTTTTTCTGGAGCCAATGACAATAACACTGCAACATAGATTCAATCTTCCCAAAGCAAGCTGGCCCAAATGGAATTCCCACAATGGTTCTGGATTGCAGAGATATCCATCCAACTCACACATGATGCTGGCACCTGGTGTGACAAATGGCACAAGGACCACACTGAGAAAGTCTGGGACACTGTCATGAATGACATTTCTCCCAAAATAAGTGGGAAACTTTGACTAGGAGAATCAAACTCAGGACCTGATTCTGAGGGTTGTGGGGATCCTGAAGGCCCTCAGGCAGCCCCTTGTGTTTTTCACAGTTAGCCGGTGGAAGAGCTGAAGCAGGCATTGGTTTGAATCCAATTAATCAAGGAAATTTTCAGGCCTGCCTGTCCACAAATTTGCAAGAACAAGCTGGATTTCTGGAAGCGCTAAACCAGTATGGTGGCATTCCTGTCATAGTTGACAGGCCGTCTGAAAAGGGGCTTGCTGCTCAGCACAACAGGCCAAAATCCAAAGGGAATCCAGATACTTGGCTAAAAACCTAGGCCACTGGGCTATGAGATTCCCAGTCATGTAGTGACCCCAAAGCCACTCCTGAAGACGTGCAGCTTACAGAGCAAAGGTTGTCCCAGATAAAGGTTTCTGAAGGTCACTTAGTCTAGAATGACGGGACTACCAGTGGTAGTGATGAAGTCATGAAGACATTATCCTTGGACCATCAGATGGAAGTCATTACAGCAGAGGATATGACAGGCCAGAAGGATCAGAATGTGTCCAGAACTCTCGGCCTGGAGGAAACTGAGAAAACTCAGCTATCAGGTGATGGGCTAGATTCCAAACTTAGCATTTTAAATGGTATTTAAACCCTGTAAAGTCTTGACAAAATGGTATTGCCATTCTGAAATAAATAAGATTATGGGGCCTTTGTTCTATGAATTTATTCCTTATTTTGTCTTAGTTGTTTTCCATTTTACTACTGTTCCAACCAAAAATATTGGGCAGACAGCCCACATTCCTGGGGAAGCCCCCAAAACCCGGCCCACGTTTTATTGTCCTCCTGGAGAACCCTTTGGTCCACTGCATTTCTCTGACTACCCCCTTAAGCCAGAGTATTTGGAGTTGAACATGAAGGATACCCCCTGCTCAGACCACCTGGCCCAACAGATTACCCCACAAACAGCTTTCCACAAAGGTGCTTGGTGAAAACAACCAGCCCCCAAAATCTGTGTGAAGTATAACTATTTGCCTGCCTACCAGATAGATATGGAAGCACCCCCAACACCCAAACCTGATTGCCTACACCCCACCCCAGGACTGTCTCCGCCTACAGCCAACCAATATGCAGGCATTGCCTACATCACCTTGGCTGGGTTAGTTGACACTATGGTACCCACTGCTGGACCCTGGGCCTTAGTGGGCCAATTAGCATCTTATCTCATCAAGTTAGCACCCCTCCTATGGTGGGCTCTACCCTCCTCCCAATCAAGCAAGTTGGCAGCTGAGGCTAACAGTCCCTCCCCTGGGATGCAGTATCCTGACATATACCTTCAAACAGGATTTCTTGGCAAGATTTTTGCTGAAGGACACCGCACTCATGATCATACACTAAGTAAAGAATCTAACCCAAACAGGCACAGTGAAGGAGTTCACCTGAGCTTAAAAGGAACTCCAACTATGTGCCCCCTCAGACATAGCCTTTGACACCCCAGCTATCCACCTCATGTAATTAAAACACACTCAAGTTGCACATGATGAGGAACATCAACCTGAACCAAGTGACCAATCTGCAGAGCCTTTATTGTGAGGCAGAGAAAGCAGAATAAACGTACAATGCCTTCTACAAGGCCCAGACTGGAAAGAGAGAGAGACCCAAAGACTCTCATCTGCCAGGACGCTCAAATTGCCTTCCAGCTGGAAACAGCAATAAAAAATGATGCAAGCCCTCAGGATCAAATAGCCATAGTAGCAGGAATAATGGACAATCAAAGGGCACTCACTTCAGGGCCAGTGCTACTCAAGATAACCAGGACAAAGGAAAAGCTTGGGGAGAGCATTAAGCAAGCCAAGCTCATCCTGCCAAACTCCTACCTTACCCAACAACAAGTACTGCCCCAAAGACATAGACCAATGCCTAATGATCCAGGACCCTTCAGAGGACTCAGTACTCTACACTAGTGCCAGACATTCTAATAAACTGATGTCTTACCCTTTCTGCTTTTGCAGTTATATTGGCTCTGCGCTCCTAGACTCAGGTGAAGATAACACACTTGTCAACAGCAACTTTGTGGACAAATTCAGGTTAGCCACTAATCCTTTGCAGATTAAGAATGTGGTTTTAGCTGATGAACATCACATTTCTGTGAGATGGGAGACTGCCCCTTCTTCATTGCACTGGAGAATCTGCACTCTATCATCCAAGGGCCCTGTGATGATCCACATGGTTGGTGGTTTGCAGGAAGGGCTAATGTTGGCCAAGCAAAAGTTTGGTTGGTTGTTGAAGGTGAGCCTAGTAGGTAACATGGGGCTACTAGGGGTAAGTAGGGTGAGCCTAGTAGGTAACATGGTCTACTAGGGTAAGTAAGGCCTGGCTGGTAGGTAACATAGGACTATCAGAGGCAGATGTTGCCTCCACCCAGCAGAAGATAATAGTTGCTTGGGGCTATAGTGCTTCACCTCACAGTGAACTGTGGCTGTGAAAGGGTGAAGACTGAAATAGCAAGCAGGGAACTTTGTCTGTCTGGGGGGAGTAGGTTTTGGACCCCTGGCGGGTAACGTGGGCTTCCAGGGAGGGGAAGAGCTTTGAGAGCTCTATGTACCCTAATACGCTTACAGGAGGTTGTGAGCAAGCACCCTACCTAACAGACTGGTAGGGTGTCCTTGTTTATGCCCCTATGGGAGCTTTGGGGGAACCCAAAGTGAGCATTGGAGGGCATAGATTTGCTCAGAGGTGTCACCAAGGCGGCTTGCTTGGGGAAGCAAGCTGCAGAACTTGGTGTGATCAGGCCTCTGGTAAGTGGAGCTGATTACTATGCAACTGAAAGCCCAGACTTAATCACCTTGGTGAGTAAAGACAATGCATAGACATTGATCTATGGTTGAATGGCCTAAGTGGAGTGCCACTTGCAAGGGCCCAGTCAAACGCCAGTTCAATGTAGACTCATGCCTGGGTCTACAAGTTCTGGTAATGGGGACTGAGATAAAGAACTGAGGTGGTTCACAGAATTGACATAGAAGACTAGCAGGAGGGACTGTTTGGTCACAGTGAAGGCTAGTTGACGGACTTTTAATTCATATTGAATTGTGGGAACCAATATGGTTCAGTGTGTAGAAGGAGAAAAGGAGGCTCCTAGTGAGGATTTGTTGAGGAACTGGTTGAGGAGAAGTTGAAGGACAAGAAGATTTTGATGCAGGACTAGCTGATCATAAAGCAGGATGGCTAAAGGACCAGAAGTTGGTGTTGAAGTGATAAGGAGCGCCTTTGGGGGAAGCTTCAAATATAGAATTAGGAAGAGAAGAAGTATATTTTATTGGATAATACTTTAGACTTATATATCTTTAGCTGTGGCAGGGATTTTAGTTGGATCAAACCCAGGGGCTGGTCATGTTCTGGATGGGTTTGAGTTGCTGGATACCTGGACAGTAATGTGATATTGGTTTGTTGCCATTTCTGGTATGTCAAATGGTATAATGGAAAGGCACCAAATCAGGCAATGACTGGATGTTAGGTGTGATGGCAATAGCCAGAATACTTGTACATCCAGACCCTTGACAGAAGAACTGAAGAGCTGAGAGGATGAACTAGCCAAACTAGATGCAGAGGCTGAAAGAGCTGATTTTAGTGGCTTTTGAGAGGAAAATAGATAAAAAGAAGCAGTTAAATAATAATTAAATACTGCCTGATTATAATTAAAAAAGGATTGAAAATCATATAAATGAAAAAGAAGGAGAAAGAAAAATAATATATAGTTTGTTAGAACTATAAATTTATTTAAAAAGAAGGATTAAAGATAAATGAGCCAGAAAGAAGCTGGAAAAAGAATAGAGAAACTGTAAGGGCAAAAGAGCAAATTTTGCTGAGAACAACTAGGAGAGGCAAAAGGACGAGCAGCAAGCAGGTTCAAAGTTGCAAAACATTGAGAGAAACACATAGAAATGTTGGAAAATTGAGGGGTCAAAATTTGCCTAAGTAAAACATATGTGGAAGCGCTCGAGATTTGCCGGGGAAACGTGACGGGAATTACAGTGAAACCGTTTGAAACACGGAGCAGTTGTTTACCCAGAGCAAGACAGCTTTGGGTTTGAACCAGGGTCAAGAACGGGACATCTAGGGAAACCTTTTTGGCAAAACTGTTGAATCAAGGAGTGTGATTGGCTGCAAGCCAGAGTCTATTTGATCAGTGTTTTAAGGGCTTTAACTCTTAAGTTAAAGCCTAAAAAATGAGGAGCAGAAGCAGAAATTCAGGGCTTTTGTTGGCTAAGTAAGTTTAAAGGTTTAATATACTATAGGAGGAGAAAAACAGGATAGTTTAAGCTTTGAAGAACCAGAGTTCTCAGAGAGATTTTTGGTCTGAAACAAGGGGCTATAAAAGGGGGAGCTATCTGAGACTCTTCAGGGACTGGATCAAGTGGATTACAAAGGCCACAAGAGCTACAGAAGGAGCAGAAGACCAAGGATAGGAAGCCAGAGCTAGGAGCAGACCGCAGAGGCCCAAGATGGGAACACAAGAGCCCAAGACCAAGGTGCAGGAGCACAAGACCAAAGTGCAGGAGCCCAAGACCAAGGAGTAGGAGCCCAAGACCAAGTACAAGGAGTCCAAGATATTGTTGGAGGACTCCAAGTATTGGCAAATCCATATTGTTTTCCTGATCCCCCGGGCCATATACCAGAAGGTTTCTAAAGGGATCTTCCTTCTGAGAGTGAATAAAATCCCATTTCAACCCCTATACATATTTCTGAGATACATTTTCCCTTACTAGAGAATGACATCCCCTTCCAGCCGGTCCCTGGCTATGACCCAGGACACACTTTTGGGACTGGCGGACAGGAACCCCACAGCACCACTGATGCAGATGCTTAACTTTTGTATTGCAATTCATTTTTTCTTTTGTATTCTGTGGTGACTTATCAAAACACTTAATAACAAAGTATAATAAATATATGTTTATGTCACTACTAGCACATAAATATAAAAAGGTAATTTAAAAAGTAAAATGTAGGCTATCATGTTATGTGTTGATTTTTTTATAAATAATTTTATTATTACTTTATAAATATCTGCTTTAAGATTTTTTTGTTCTTGTAATAGATCACTAAAATATAAGATTGTTTAAAAATTAATTATAACAAAAAATAAACTAAAGTGTTGTAAGTTCAAAGGAAAAGAGAATTTATTAAGGGCAGCAATAATTTGTTCTGCAGAATGAAGACACCTGGCAATGGAGGTGGTGCACAACCTCTACTGCCACACCTTAAACAGTGGATACACCTTGATTAAAGAATTCCTGTTGGCTGGTAAGAGACAGGATTGTCAGATGGGAGTGTAGTAGCAGCTTCTCTGGTGGGGCTGCAAAGTTCTAGATTCCTGCCAGGATCAAGGCGTCCTGGATTATGTGGTCAATCAAGTTGTAACCTGGGGGACCTTCTTCCCATCCAGGAAGAGCCTTGCCTTGTTGATCCCAAGAAGGACCCTGTCCAGGTCCTCTACATTGGCGCACATCCCAAAGTAAAAGAGGAACCACGGGTAAACAACAAGATGAAGCCTTTGGCCAGCAAAGGCTTCTGTAAACTCACACAGTTTGTTAAACACTGCACTCATTTTCTTCTCATACTTTGTCTTTGCAAAAGTGAGATCCATTGCCAAAGGGAGCCCCATCTTTTCAGCACTCTAGGCCAGCCCAAAGTCCGCCAGGAATATTTTAGTTTTCTTGACAGATGTTGAGTTGGCAATAGCCAATTTTCTTAATGCATGCCCAAAGCTCTCCAGAAGGTAAGATAAGGTGTGCTCTTGTTGCAACTGAACCAATTAGAGTTCAGTATTTGATTGGGAAAGACAACAGTCTAATAGAAAGGACAGGAATTAATAGAATAAGGTATTTTTTATTGTAGGATATTGTGATTAATATACTATATGGGGAAAGTCACAAGGCCACAAGGGGGTGGCATAGTGGTATGTTCCATGTAGGGTTTGAAGCCAAGGAATAACTTGTGCGGGGATCAGCAGGTCAAATTGGTAGTGCTCATAATTAGGAGGAAGTGCCCGCAGTTTGATATTGCCATCAGATTGGTTCATGTTGTTAGATACGTCAAGGGGTGACTCCTTGAGCGCTCCCTGTGTATTTTAAGATATGTTAGCAGGCAAGTCTGGAAACTTGGTTGCAACACTCTACTGGGAAGCAGAAGCATGCACCTGGTCCATTTACTGGTATGTTCTTGAATGGGAGCATCACCAGGACATCCTAAACAAGATCAATGAGTTTACACAGTAAACTCCACTGAGGGCCACCAAGTTCAGGCGGACTAATTGGGC
The DNA here is from genome assembly GCA_014839935.2 of Entomophthora muscae. Taxonomy (NCBI): domain Eukaryota; kingdom Fungi; phylum Entomophthoromycota; class Entomophthoromycetes; order Entomophthorales; family Entomophthoraceae; genus Entomophthora; species Entomophthora muscae. The sequence continues at coordinate 202,103 of QTSX02005828.1, forward strand.
ATCCTTGTAGGCAGTAAATGCCCACTCAAATGCTCCTTCAGCATGCAAAAGCCCCATCAGCACGTCCCTGGAGATTGGGAAGATACTGTGGATCCTATCTGCAAGCTCCCGCAAAACAGGGGAGATAGAGCCAGCTGCCTAGCCACATGATTGGTGTAGTTGGCATAAAACATGGTGGGGACATACAGGACCAGGACCTGGTGTATTTCTCTTTCAATATTTTCTAAAAAAGGTTAAGAATTTAAATAATTATATTAATTTTTTTATATTACCTTCTTCTGTTTCCTCTTTGCCAGTGGCTTTGGCAGGTTTGGCCATTCTTGGTGCAAGCAGTTGTGCGGGCAATTCAGAATCCTCTGCTCTGGCGCACTTGGCAGTTTTGAGATGTTCATACATCTCTGGGTCATCAACCCAGACAGACAGCACAGAGAGGGCAAAGGACTTAATGGAGGTCCTCAACCACAGTTTTTTGAACATTAAGAAGATGCTCAATTGTTTTTTGGGGGTGTCTGGAATCTTGGCTATAAGTGCCTTGGTGGACACCTTGTTGATTTTGTCCCCTGTAAGGACAGCCAGACTTAACTTCTTCTTTGACCTTGAGGTCAATTTTCTTGATCTCTGCAATTGCAGAGTCAAGGTCCTTCAATAATTTCTCATGTTCTCTCATGTTTTAACTAACCTTTTCATAATTTTTATAGCTCTCACCTTAATTAACACTGTGTTATTCTGATACTATTGCCTCTTTTCTTTATTCTTGTTTATTTTCCCATTTACTACATTATCCCATTCTTTTACCCATTTTTATATGGCTTTATGTTTATCAAAATATGTGCTATTTGCTTTGTGTTTTGCATTTCTTCCATAATTCTGTATTATTTTAGCTCTTTAAGAAGCCCTTTGAGAAAGTTTTATTAAAGATTTGGTGATTAGCAAAATTTAAATTAGAAAATTATATATTTATTGTATTTAGAGGAAGGAGTTGCTGATCCAAATTCAAAACTTTAATGTTAAACTTTAAGCCAATTAGAAGCCGTAGGAAGAAGTGATTGTTGTGATATAAAGGGACATCCAATAATTCTTTGATGAATGTGCACTAATTAATCTGATTGGTTGGATATTTTGCTGTTGTGCGCCATTGTTGCTGTGGCAAGTTGTCTGTGGACTAGTTCTCAATCAGCTACTGGGTTAGCACTAGTCCACACACAACTTGCCACAGTGGCAATGGCACACAATGGTAAAAAAATCCAGCCAATCAGACTAATTAGTGCACATTCATCAAAGAATTATTGGATGACTCTTTACATCACAACAATCACTTCCTTGCATGGCTTCTTATTGGCTTAAAGTTTATCATTAAGGTTTTGAATTTGGATCAGCAACAACTTCCTCTAAACACAATAAATATATAATTTTCTAATTTAAATTTAGCTGATTCACCAAATTTTTGTTAATACTTTAACAAGGGGCTGTGTAAAGAGCTAAAAATAACTGTGTTCTGGATCTAGATACAGGGTATAGTAAACATATGATTTTATAGAAATAAGCTGAACATAAAGAATAAAATCAACTAAAAACAAAGAGAAATAAAAAATTTTAAATTATGGATAAAAAATAATATAAATAAAAAATGTTTGGCAACTAAGATTTTATTTGGGACAGGAAGAGTGATGTCTACTAGGCAAAATAGCATATGAAGGAAGGCGTAGAGTTGGTGCTGGCTTGGGGGGTCTGGGATTGGGTGGATGGGTCTGGCATGTGGGGGTGGTGCTGGCAGGGGTTGAACCAATCAGATAATTGTGATGGCTGCCATATAATGCTTGTTATATTCCTCATCTGTCATTGGCTTGATTGGCTGGTAAGTGGATGTGGCCTGAGGTGGGAGGTGCTTATCCTTTTGTGATTGGTTGCCCATATTCACATGAAAGACTATTTTAGCAAACAAGTCAGCCACTATCTGACAACCAAAGAGAGAATTATGGTCAAGGACACCAAGATAAAGATTGTTAAAAGCCTGAAGGCGGTGCTCCCAGAATGTGTCTCCAATATTAAAGAAAACAACATCGGCCAGATAAATGTCTGTGTGGAAAGCTATGTAGACTGAGGCCTGATGTTGGCATCCTTGGATTAGCTTGAGGGCAGTTGAGCTACCCTCCATCTGGTGACTCAGGAAGCCCTGATAGGTGGAATTTGTTCTATCCCAGGAGTCCAGCAATTTTCCAAGGATATGGCTATACTCATAGCCATTGGTGTAATTGGGTTTTGTCTGATAATAGATAAAACACTTTTCTGAAACAGTCAGAAACACACCAATGAAAGTCCCCTTATTGAACTTCTTCCTTCCATTTTTATTGGTGGCTTTTCCTTGCTCATCAAACTTTTTGAAAGTGATGGAAAATTTGTAATACACAATGAGCATGACGTCATTGGATAAACTTGTCAGGCATCAGAAAAGAGTGGATTTGATGACATGATTGTATGGGGAATCCTTGCTATCATCACATTGGTCCCCACTGAAATGGGTCAACACCAAGACCAAAGTCACTTTACCATACATCCAAAGCTGTACCATGCTGTGAGAGAGGGGGGCTAAACTAACTAAGTTTGGCTCCCATCCTGGCAAAATGAACCACCAGGATGCTGCCCAGTGGAATACTGGGATGGCCACTTGGAGGGGGGACCAAAGAGAGGATGCAGGAGACAGCTGAGGGAAGTACACATTTAACCCCATCTACACTAATCCAGTGAGCAACCAGGGTGTGTGGGTGGGAGCAGGAGGCAACCCCACAGGAGCTAGGAGGGGCGCTGGATTGCCTTTATCCAAGCCAAGAGTAGTAGGCGCTGGCACCACCTCCAATGTGGGAGCTGGAGCGGCGTAATCTGCAGTGGAGAGTTCTAAGTCATTGCAAGTCAGGCTCTTGACAATTGTCTTGCCCAAAACAAGAAGCTCACCCGGGAGGCGCAAGAGACTAGAGGGATTGTCTCCCACAAGACAAGCAGAAGCAGAGAATTGTGATCATAGATTGGGGCAGTTGTCCAGAGTAGAAGTATAAAAGAGGCCAAAGTGAACACTGCAAATTTTACAACAGGGAGGATCATAATTGGAAAGCCCACAAAATTTGGAATTTTTGGGTGTAATTGTTAGATCTCCAAGTTAAAAAAAATAAAGAAGTGGGCAGCCACAAGAGAAAATTGGGTGGGAGGCAACAAACAGCACTTGGGGGCCTTGGCGTTGGTTTCAGGTAGCTTGGGCATGCGTAAGATGAAGAGCGGGTTCAAAATTAATGAAATTAAGATAAAACTTAAACTTAGAGTAAGATTTATAAGAAATTTTAAATGAAATTTCAAGTTTGAACAGTGATTTTGAAATTTTAAACTACTAGCGTAACAATTAAGAGTAAAGCCTAAGCTAAAGGATTTCAAAAAGGGGACTGGGTTCAAATGGGACAGCGTAAAGGTAAGGCTTAACCCAAAAATGACTAACACTTTGCTTAATATTAAGGAAGACTCCAATGGGGTCAACAACTATAAATTTAATAGCAAAGTTTTAGCAACAAGCTCTAGGTTTTAATAATTTGAGAATTGACAAGCAGGGGACACAAAGTCCCCTGACATTGTTAAAAGGGGGGGAATTGCTGAGAAGTGGCCCCATGACCATTTTGGCTTGCATCTGATTGGCAGGAAGAGAAATTTTTCTAGGCAATACCAGAAGCACTGGAAGGTTTCAAGTTAATTTCAGTGGCTCCATCTGATTGGCTAGGGTCTATCCCAGGAATTTGGGATTCACTTGAATTTCTGGTTGTCAATGTGTCATTATCTGATTGGGCGTTTCTGTAAAGTTTTAAGAGAGGACGACACCATGATAACAAACAATCCAAATTGATCAGTGTTTCTTCACAGGCTGGGACAACCAAAGCAGGGGGATCTACAGGGTAAGCAAGAAAAAATCTCTCATAAACAGTATGAGCTAAATCTTCTAGAGAATTTAGTGGCTTAGCTATTGTTTTTGGCCCTTTTTTGGTGTGGCGGGGATAAACTGTTTGATCCAAGGCCAAGGGTGTCACAGTAGGTTCCATCATGCCGGGTATTATCCGCCCAAGCAAGAAGGCTCAAAAAGCCAGAAAACCTTTATCAAAATTGACCAAGTTAACAGATTTAAATCAAATGGTCAATTAGAAATGGGTTATGGCTGCTCCAGCCTGTCAGCTGAAACTGGTTCTCCCTTCCAAATTGACGTTGATAAATCGAGCGTAATTTGAGGGTCACCAAAAATGCGCTTGTCAATCAGCATGGTTGTCAGAAACTAGTCACACAAGGGTTCTTTGCAACCTGGAACTAGATACTAACTTGACAATGTATAAGGGATAGGAGGTCAAGACTCAGGTGGTATTGCTTAGTCAATTTTTCTGATATATATTGAATAATTTTCACTGTTTCAACTCTAAGAGTTGAGTCCTCCCAAAATTTTACTCAATAAAAATCATTTATCCTAAGTTCTAATTTACTTTTCAAAATGCATCCTGTGGTTGGGTTGTTACGATATATTCTGTACAATCTGATTCTCAACAGAATCATTTCCGGAAGATGGGGTCCTGCAGTTGGAACTTTGTTGTTGGTGCCGCCCAATGTTAATTTTGCGCCAACCAATTTTGCAGCTCCTCCCCCCATTCTTGAAACTGAAAATTGATGTGGCCTCCCAATGTCCAGAATTTTATTCTGAAGATTTGTTGATGTTGTCTCAAGCCATTTATCTTGGGCTACTTTGGTTAGGATTAATTGTTCTGCTTAATCCTGGTATTACAATTGGAAGTTTTACAAAAAGATATTTGAAGCCACGTTGGTGGTTAATCATTAATTCTATGTGGATTTGGGTGGTAATTCCCCATCACTTAGAAACAGCTTCATACTATCCTGCAATTTCTGTCACAAAGGGTGGCAGTGGATTTACACATGCACTCAGAAACCCATATGCCATGTTGTACAAGTTGTTTCCAGACATGGGTCAGGGGAAGCTTAGGGTCCTGCTGCAAGAGATCAAGCATAATTAGATATCCTTGTTGATATGGGACTCTAGGGCCTTCTTTAGCTTCTTGGCTGTCCCAATCAGATTACCCTTGTTCATCAGGTTGATGAATTACTTGCATGATAGTGGTCCAGGTAAATTTTAATTGGGTGGCAATCTGGTCCCAGGTCAGGCCACACTGGTTCAGTGCCACAATTTCTTGGAGAATCTGGGCAGTAATGATTCAGCATTTGGGGCGCTGGGCTGCAGGAGCTGAAGCCCAATTGGCTGAAGGGAGAGAAAGTTGGCTATTAGTGGGTAGTTGTTCCAAACCAGGGTTGCCACTCTTATTGGCAGGTTGGTTGGAAGCTTGTGCAGGGATGGGTAATGGAGAAGGGGTAGAGCTGAGCGTGAAGTGACTATTGAACAAGTCAAAGCCATAGGTGTGACAGAAATTGCAGGATAGTAGGAAGCTGTTTCTAAGTGGTGAGGAATTACCACCCAAATCCACATAGAGTTAATGATTAACCACCAGCGTGGCTTCAGATATCTGTTTTGTAAAATTTTCAATTGTAGATACCAGGATTAAGTAAAATAATTAGTCCTAACCATAAGTAGTCCAAGATAAATGGCCTGGGAAAGCATCAGATGCGTCTTCAGCGTAAAATTCTGGGCATTGGGATAGTAGCACAGATTTTCAGCTTCTATGACAGGTGGGGAGCTCTAAGATTGGGTGGCATGGAATTGACATTTGGCGGTGCCAACAACAAAGTTCCAGATGCTGGGCCCCATCTTCCTGAAATGCTTCTGTTCAGGATCAGATTGTATGGAATATATCGCAACAACCCAACTACTGGATGAATTTCTTAAAATAAAATTAGACCAAGGGATAAGTGATTTTTATTGAGTAAATTTTGGGAGGACTCAACTCTTAGAGTTGAAACAGTGAAAATTATTCAATATATATCAAAAATTGACTAAGCAATACTGCCTGGATCCTGAGCTCCTATCCCTTCTACATTGTCAAGTTAGTACTTAGTCCAGGTTGCAAAGAACCCTTGTGTGACCAACTTCTGATGACCATGCTGATAAACAAGCTCATATCAGGTGACCCTTAAATTATTTCAATTTATTAACGTCAACTTACGGGGGGAATCAGATTCAACCAGCAAACTGGGGCAGCTGTAACCCATTTTTGATCAACTGTTTGATTCAAGTCCATTAAATCAGTCAGTTTTTTTAAAGGTTTTCCAGCCTTCTGAGCTTTTCTACTTGGCCAAATAATTCCCAGCATTATGGAACTCACTGTGACAATAGGGGTCAGGGGTCAAGTACAGGTCAGCTTCCTTGTTAACCATATCAAAGATCTGGGTGTAAATGGAGGCCTCCAAATTCTGGGCCTCACCTTCAAGGAAGCTTCCTTGGCTGCTGCTGGCTTGTTTGCTGATGCTGCCAAAAATATTACTAGTAAAAATCATATTGAACTAAAACCTAGGATAAAATCACTAAAAGTAGAAATTTTAAAATTTAATGGTTTATTTTTATTGTAATCTTGAGTCCACATTTGGAAGGTTCTTAAAACCATTATACACAAATAAGGAGCCATGAAAATGAATAAAATGCCTCTGTTCCTAAATTGGATAGCTGTTGATTGGCTGTTAAATTGATAGTTTTCTATTTTAGGCTGCTCATACTACACATCTTGTGTGACTTCATTTTGTTTTGTGATTGTGGAATCTCGCTTCCTAGATTGCTCTATTTTTGTTTCATTGTAGTCCTTCTGTTGGTGGCTCATATGAATTCTGATTGGATTATAATATACTCTGGAGCAGCATTCCATTTCACTTGTTGTGTCAGTTCCATTTTGTTTGTAGTTTGAACTACGCTGTTCAATGTTTGATATAATTTTGTATTATATGTTAGTGATATTTTGTTTATTGCTTGAAAATTTGTTTGTTCACCAAAAGTACTTAGATTATTTGAGTCCTGAATCTTGCCTGACTTGGGGTTTGCTTAAACCTGAGTTATTTTGTTTAAATCTGAAGTAATTTTGCTTGTCACCATAGCTTTTAAAACTAATGTAGAGGTAAAAGCATTTATTTTGTAGCCCTTCCTGTGCTAGAATTGGTGGCTTGGAAGTCATCCCAACTACCAGGCCTAACAAGCCATCAAGTTAGCATAAGAACTGTGCTTCTGTCTATCATAGAGCAGGGCTGGTACCCTGCCATCTTGGTAAATAATCTGTAAATGGAGCTTGATCAGTTTTAATCCCTATCCCAGGGCTTTTATTCTGATAGTTATCCCAACTATCAGTACATCTCACAACACAAATCATGATGTGGGGACAGCTTCTCACTAGAGTTGAAACTACATATGTTGATCCAGGGTGGGGTTGGTTTAGCCTGGCACAAAAAAAGAGGCAAAGCTGGAATATATTTAGAAATGGTGAGTATCCAGTAAAATAAAGAGTACAGATGTAATCAGGGATCTCCAAGGACTGTTATACTAGTCTGTTTATTCAGGTCATTGAAACTTGTCCTGGGCAGCTTACTGGCCTGGGGGTTGGCTTTGAATGATTTTGATTGATTTGAGCCTAGAGCCAGTTGTGTCCTTGAAACCAAAACCAATCATATGCATTGGGATTAGGTTGCTTTAGCCAATTCTATTTAAGTGATGGTTTGGATGTTCTAAAAGGCCAATTGGCCAGTTTAAAGGCAACTCTACTGATTTTTTGGTCCAGTTGTTTCCAAAACAGAAAGGAAGAAGCTTATCAGGTGACAACTCAATAACCAAAATTTTCTTACATATTAAAGCAATATTAGGAAGTGATTGGTGTGATATCAACCCTTGCTAGTCTAAAGTATTTGTAGGCTGTGGCTAGCTTGTCAAGTCAAAAAGGAAGAGTTTCTACAGACCCTTATATATCCACCAATCTATATCAGATTATGTACATGATACTTAATTTCATTCAATGGGCAACTTCTTTTGCTCTGAGCCAGCTTTGGTACATCCATCTCAACAGATCTGAAAAGTACAGCAACAAGCTGTTTAAAATTTATGCTTGTAAACATTTATCTACTGATAGAATATCTGAGCTCTCCTACTTTCCCAATCAAACATCTGGTTACTGTGGCCACTGTATTATGTTGTACATAGGGGATACCTCTCTAGGCATTTCATATCAGATCTCCCAGCATAACAGTTGATCAGCATAACCTTAACCCTTGGTTAGGAGTTTAGATGGTTTGCTCTTCCAGATAAGTGTTACACCAGCTATACAGCCTTATCAGTCAATTGAAAAGGCCCAGTGAACCATAACATTATTGTTGCAATATCTACAATTACTCCCTCTTGGGAAAGTGATTCCCAAGTGATTCCCTAACTAATCATTAAGTTGGTGGCACTCTTATCAGCTGCCCATCCTATATGGGATCAAACCTTTCATGTCCTAAATGGAACATTACCAGGATAAGCCCCATGACTACCATGACATACATGGACAGTATATGGCTTCTTATGATACTATATAATCCTCCAAATTCATATCAATAGAGTGTCATTCTCTTCTTAATTTCCCCCTTTATCTTGTTTCATATAGTTACAAGAAGTATATACTCAACACTATTGATCTACAATGGCTAGTCAGTCTCATACGCTTAGCTATAGGAGTTTTGCTTCTAAGCCCCAAACACATTTTATTCTGCTCCCCTTTAGTGGTTGACTTTCTGATTGATTACATTACTGAATTCTGTTAGGTCCAGTTGCAGCAATGGCATATTTCCTGTTATTATCAATTACCTTTGCATCCTTGTTGGTGATTGCTAAGGAGGGGCTGGTTATCCTTGTGGATCTCTTGGGCCCTAGGGTATTTATGATTGGCCAATAAAACGGATCGGGGCTTAGTACAGACCTTAACCTTCAGTTAGGTATCCGCTGCCGTATTCTGTAGATTCAGCATCTAGACGCAGCGTAATAATTCTTTTCCTGGGGCTGTAAATATTTCTATCCATTGGAAACGAGTTATCCAAGGGATGGTATAGGTTAGACTTTGATAACCACCCTTAACGGGGGTCTGGGCAGAGCTAACTTTAGGCAGTGGCCTGACTTTGGGTCATGTATAGAGTATGCTTGGCCATCTTTAGGGAACGGGTTGACGTTATTGAGGGAATATTTGTCAAAGTGGAGCTGCAGGGGATGCTCAGAAATAAGCTAATGGAACCGTTTACCGTGATGAGATCTACTTTATAGACAGCAGCCAAATGGATAATTGAAATGTAACGTTTTAATAGAAAAGGAGGATAGAGATGGGCAAAAATTACATCATAAACGTTACTATTGTCAGACTTGCTTTACAGATGTTTATGCCATCATGGTTTCGGAATCTGAGTGATTCAATATCTCGACATCGCTTCCGGGGGAAGCGGGCTCATGCTTCTTAGTGTCGTTGGTAGTTCTGGCTAATTGGGGTAGCAAGGGAGTCTATCAATTCGCATATCTGGTTGCGCTTACAGACCGGGTCCATGGGTATCCATTTCATTTCACGTTCACGAGGAGCCTTGACATCGCTTTTTGCTGCACGAGAGGGAAATGGGGGAGAGTTAACAATCAGGCTCTCGTAAAAGTAAGGATCGGACATGAAAGTCTCGGCAAATTCCAGCAAGAAGATGCCGCAATCAAATCCATTTCTCTGTTGAGGAACGGGGGGATGGTAGGTTTTTGCAAAGAGCCATACTTTCAGCCACTTAGGGTCAATTTCCAGTTCTCTCTGGGCAAGATGTGCCACGTAGTCCCGGAAAACATCAGAAACGCTTTCAGCCCCCGTTTCCATAGAATTCAGAATGGCAATCCAGGGTTCGGACGGTGGAGACGAGGACTCCTCGAGATCCACAATGATGGGATGAGCCTGCTTGGTAAGGGGCTCGACAGGTGGCTTCAGCAGGGCAGATCGTCGCTGGTGGTTGGACTTGGGTTTTTGATTGTGTGCTACCAGCGAGTTTGGACGGCCAATGATCACGAGGTACCAGTGGAATGACTCGATGATTGGGACAAGAATGAATTCTTGCTTGAAGAACGAGCTCTTGACCCAAGGATCAAGACGCTTAAAGCCCTCATCAGGGTTACTTCGGTATTTGAGTAGTTGAGGATACAGAAATGTGGACAGTATTTGGAGGGGGGCCTTTTTCCCAATCGTTTTCAGGGTGTAGTTCAGATAGAACTCGATTATGACGTCATTGAGAAACTCTTTGGGATGTAATCTGCGCTTGTCGCCTTCGTGCACGCCCACCGTGCCTCCCGATTCCGTGAAGTAATTAAATAAAAGGGGTGTTTGCTTGGGTTTTTGGATAATTCTCCTAGGCTTTTCTGGCGAGTCTACAGGAATGGGCTTCTTTGAGCGGAGTGGGTAGCGAGATCCTTCAGGAGAAGCCGTTTTAAACAGTTCAGATAAGTTGGATGGTTCGTCGGTACGCTGCTTTTTAACCTCTCTAGTTGGTGAATTGGGGCATAGAGGGGATGGCGTGGTGGCATCCTGCCGTAAAATTTTATCTTGGGCCAAATCTCCAACAAAAGGGGCTCCGAGTCCATGCATACTTCTTCAGTCACTAGAGCAGGTGAGCTTTGGATTTCATCAGCCGTTGGAGAACATCTTTCCTGTGTCAGAACAGAGAGCTTCGAGTCCATGCATACTTCTTCAGTCACTAGCGCAGGTGAGCTTTGACCTGAAGGCACTTCTTGGACCTCGGGTTCAATCACAAGCTGCGCAAAGTGTTCCCGCATAAGACAAACAAAGAGATCTAGCTTTTCCTTTTCAACAAGCGTTGCCTGGAAAAGCCCCCCAAAGTCTGTCGGGTTAAAGCAAATGACAAGCTTGGTTACCTTCGTGAGCTTTGGTAAGAGTAATAGCACAAGACTCCACAGAGAAGGTGAGAGTCGCTTGCGAAAGCATTTTATTATCAAACTTGCCTTTGGTATTGTAATCAGAGAATTTGCCTCCATAGTCGGCTATGCTTTTCTTGGAAACGATGTTGAATTCTAACACATAGCATGTGCTATTGCTGCTTTTGCATTCCTTGATTTCAAGCTGCATTGAACGTATGGATTGGTTGGAGCTGGTGTAGTCTATAGAAAAACACTTGGCGCTTTCAATCTCCCCAGAGAAGATGGTTTTCGGTTTGACTTCAACCTCTTCCACTGTGGTGGCTGCTTTTACAACTTGCTTGGGCGTAGACATGTATTTAGATTTCATTCTTTGCGTTGGCGTTGTTTTAGAGTTGACTTCATCAACCTTTTCCACTGTGATGGCTGTTTTCATAACAGACTTGGGTGTAGACATAAATTTAGGTCTCATCCTTTGCGTTGGCGTCGTGTTAGGTTTCACTTTGCCAAGACTATCCTCTAGCATGCGATATCGCTTTGGTGGCTCGGGCTTGGGCTCGGAAACAAGATCAACATAATCAGTGACAGTTCGCTGCTCAGGGAAGTTATTTTTAGTACCAATCCCTTTAATTTGAACCCCTAGCTTTTGTGAGTTAAAAAAGCTAAAAGGATTTACCACTGTTTGAGGGAGTTTTAGAGAAAGCGGGGAATCTCTCAATGGATTTAAACTGGATGAACAGTTAATCTCAAATAGCAATAAAACTTAACAGCACTTGTCCAAGGAAGTAAAAATATATACCTTTTTTGGTTCACTGACAGGCGGGATATTTTTATTGGCCCTAAGCCCACTTGTAGACCTATTGGGCATTCTTGAAAGAAGCGATAATTCCGAGACAAAGTTATTTTTTGTTACGTCAGGCACCTTTGACTATAAAATAGATCAGAAAAACAGCCCTAAGCAGAACTACTAAACAGACTAATCAACTTTAAAGTCCCAAATACAAACTAAGGCGTGAGCGGTTTTGAGGAAGCAAATCTTAACATCGAGATGTGTATAAACACTTACAGACTTTGTTGGGATCGAAATGAGATTGCCTTCCCTCTTATGAGGCTGGATGTGAACCCTATGATTATTTGGAACTGAGCTCGTATTCCCTTCCCTCCTCAAACCAGTATTTCCAGCCCTCTCTGCCTTAGGCAGTAGGCCAGCGCTTTGGAGGTAGGAATCAATCAATTTATTTGGTGTTTGACGTTTGCTGGTGCTCGAATCAAATCTAGTGCTGGGAATATCAGCTCTACAAGCGTATTGGCATACCTTTCCAATTCCCTTGGCTCGTGTAGAATGCTAGAAGCTCTATTGTGATAAACAGAATGTGCTATATTATAAGGCTGGAAGATTGTTTAGCTGCAGCCAAGATGCGAGGTAAAGGTCTTACAATATTAAGCTTCTGGTTATGGATATCTTCCAAGTCATCCTGCCTCTCCTTGTGGTCTCTTTTCTGATTGGGGAATTCCATACGGGAAACTTAAATAAAGGGTGTAGAATCAAACGCAGGCTGGGGTTGGGCGGATCAACGCTTGGAGTGTCCTTGAAATTTCGAATTTGAACAATGCTTGGCGTAGGGAAAAATTCTGACTGCCAAGTCGGCTTGGATTGGCCAGCGCCTTCGTCTGAGGTATAACGCTATTTAGGGTATAGCGTCAGAAGTTTAATTTATTGGAGCCGAGGCAACCAATAAAGTAGAGGTGAAATCAAGTTTTTTTAAGGGAGCTGTTTTTAATTAGAGGTGGAATCAAGAAGTGATTTGGATAGGAAGTGTCTTTATTGGGGAAAAGTGGTAGTTTTATACTTGAAGGGATGTGATGGAAACCTAGTTCCCCACCCTATTCATGCATAGTTACTAGGGTTAGGGGTAGGGCTGTGTGGGCAAAAAAAGGGTGATTATGGCAAATGCTGTAATTGTCCTGTCCTCCCTTCTCTGTTTACTTCTTTTGGAACCCCCTACATTGGGGGAATCTGAAATTTCAAAATATAAAGAAGGCCTCAGAAGGCTTTCTGTCTTCTGGCTGGTCCAGAATTATATAAATATTTTAATTAAAATTTTGTTTTTGAAATAAGTAAAATTTGAAATCCAATTTTTTAATTTTTTATACAGAGAAAGTAAGAAAAAATATATATTTTTATTTTTAAAGTAAAAATTCTGAAAAAAATCTTCTGTGCTTCTGTTGAGAAACGATTCTGAGTGAATCTTCTTTGAGAAGATCTTCTCAGAATTGTTTCCAGATTTGAGACTGAGGCTCCTTTTCTAAAAAGGAGCCACCGTCTCAAAGCCGATGCAGCTCTAGTTAGGGGGTTCAGAACTTGCATATGGGAGAACCAATTACCATGTAAGTGCTTGATCCAATTCAGGGCTAAAAGGTAGGAAACATAGTGTTGTGATTGTTCAGACTATTTCAAGGAGGGGCCAGATGATATTCCATTGATTATTGTTGTGTTGTGTCAGGGATCCAGTCTCGGGCGGGTGGCCCATTGTTTTCAGGGGTAACTTGGGCCGGTGTTTTAGTGGGCAGGGCCCACCACAAGAGAGGAGCTAACTTAAAAAGGTAGGAGAAGGACTTTCCCACCCAGGACCACAGGGCGTCAGCCGGGATTATTGTGTCAATCACCCTGGTGAGGGTAATATACACAATCCCAAACAGATTGCCAGTATGGTCAGTTGGGAGGTCAGGTGAGGAAGCAGGCATAGGTTTGGGTGT